>BLBF01000074.1:0-22915 GCA_015471245.1 Laticauda colubrina
ACCCCCTAACCCTAACCCAAAATCCTAACCCTAACTCCAAACTCTAAACACTAACCCTAACTTTAACCCTAACCCCTAACCCTAACCCCTAAATCTAACCCTAACCCTAACCCCTAACCCTCTAACCCTAATCCCCTAACCCTAACCCCTTAAACCTAACCCTAACCGTCTAACCCTAACCCTAACCCCTAACCCAAACACTAAACCCTAAACCCTAAACCCAAACCCTAAACCCTAACCACAAACCCTAACCGTAATCCTAACGCTAACCCTAAACACTAAACCCAAACCCTAAAACCGAAACCCTTAACCCTAAATCCTAACCTGAAACCCTAACCCCCTAACCCTAACCCCCTAACCTTAACCCTAACCCCCTAACCCTAACTCCCTAACCCTAACCATAACCCCCTAACCCTAACTCCAACCTCTAACCCCAACCCTTAACCCTAACCCAAACCCTAAACCCTAAATCCTAACCCTACCCCAAACCTTAATCCCTAATCCTCTAACCCTAACCCAAACCCTAAACCCTAAGTTCTAACCCTACCCCAAACCTTAAACCCTAACCCTAATCCTCTAACCCAAACCCCAACCCCAACCCCAACCCTCACCCCACTGATCTAAGTGGTGCCCATTAAGAAATATTATACAAGCTATCTGCTTCTTTACCTTTAAACTCCAAGCTCTCCCTCTGTTAGGAATATAAGTCACCTGTCTCTTTGAGGGAATGCCAGAGCATGCAATCGGGTGTGGTTTCTCAAATGGCCATAAGATGGAACCAGAAACCTGTGTTGTTTTTGTCTTAGTCTGAGTCTCAGAAGAGAGTGGGATTGTATCTCTGTTTCCTTCTGTTGGAAAGTATTGCTGTTGCTCCATTTTTCCTAATGGACTGATATTACTGGATTTGATGTAAATCTGATACTGAACTGTTCTTGACACTGGACTTTGATATTGGAATTATCCCTGGATTGAAATCTGACTGCTGTTACCTGTGAATGACTTTGGACTTCTTATTTTGAACTTTGCTTAAACCTTTCTGGAAGTAAAAACCTACATTTACTGTACAGTGTATTTGTTTTCTGTATGTGTATTATTCAAACACTACTCTGAAATATGCCTCCCTTTATGCGCTCATTCTCCTAAAGGGGAATTACCTCAACACCCTCTACTCCTGCAGAAAGGATAGGATGGTCATCTTGGCTGTGACACGCCCAACTGTTTCTCTTTCCCAAAAGGCAGGATGGTGGGACATCTTCTTGGCCGAACTCCACCTGCATCCGTCCAACAGCCCGGTTCTCGAAAGAGGGGGAAACGGGGGTTATACAGGCAGACTTTTTCTCCAAAAGGGGCCAAGAGAAAAGACAAAGAAGCTACTGAAGTTGCCCCTATGTGTTTGGGAAAACAGTGCCGATTCAATGGGACCCAAAATATTGGAACCCGCCCTTGTTTCATTTGCAAAGCTGCCCATCCGCCTCTCCCTTCTCCTCCCTTTCGGTTTTCAATTTTGCTGCTACAGCTTAGAAGGCCCTGCTTGTCCCAATCTCTCCGTATGGCCAGGAACCGAAGCCTCTGGCCTGTAGGAATGGGGCCTTCTCTACAGGGCTACTGGACTGTGTGTCAGGACCCTGGAGAGCAGCTCTTTGGAGGACTGAAGAATAAGGGGGATGGTTCCCTCTCTTGGACTGAACTTCAACTTCTCCAGACTTTTGACTGGAACTCATTTCAATTGCATGATGATGCTCTACTTTTCACTTGCTCTTATTTTTCTCAAACTAAGCGCCTTTATGCTTTAAAACCCAAAAGTACAGGTGTCGGCTCTGTTAAGGCTACTCTTCTGTGAGTTTAGAGGAAAATGGAGGGCGACGATGCTTCATTTTATGTTTAATTATATCCATTCTTAACTTAGTATCCTTTTTCTATGGCATTTTCTGTTTCTCTTTTTCAAGCCCTTTATACTCATCCTCTAATGCCTTGGAGGCTAATCTTTTTGTGGTATTTCTTTTCCTTGTATAATCTATTACCTCTGGCATATGCCTTCATTGTATCCCATACATTATGGATTGATGTATCTTCTTTTTTGTTTTCTCTTATGAAAACAGCCAGTTCTTTCTCCATCCACTGTATAAAGTCTTTTTCCTTTAAAATCGTATTATTTAATGTCGATCTCGATCTTCTTCTTTGTCCTTTCCATTTAATTGTCATTGGATTGTCGTTTGCCCAAGTACTTGCTTCAATATTTACTTCTTGAATATTAGTTAACAATTCTCTTGACATCCATATCATAATCTATTCAGGACCATGATAAATGTCAATTTGAGTAGAAAGTGTATTGTGTTGAAAGTGTTGAAAGTAGAAAGTGTTTTAGCATTTCTTTCTCTCCATGTATCTTTTAAGTTTATTTCATCCACCATTTTAAAGAAAGATTTAGGGAGAGTCTGTTTTGCTTTATTGTTTTCTGTGCTGTATAATCTAGTTTATTATCTACAATTCCATTGAAATCTCCCATCAAAACTATATTGTCATCGTCCAGTTCAATTATTTTCATGTGTAATTTTTTATAAAATTCTTCTTGATTATCATTTGGGGCATAAATTGCAATCAGGAGTGTTTTTATATTATTGTCTATTATTTCCACCATTAGTATTCTTCCATCATCATCAATATATATCAATTTCATTGGGATATTATCTTTAATATACAAGACCACTTCTCTTTTCTTGCATTATGTCAAAGAGGTAAATATTTTCCCTAATTTTGGCTGTCTCAGCAAATGTTCATGTTGCTTTTTGATGTGTACTTCTTGTAGACAAATTATATCAAATTTTAATTTCTCTAATTGATGAAAATATTCCTTCTTTTAACAGCTGAATTAAGTCCATTTATATTGATTGTGATTAATTTTTTTTCTTCCATGGTTAAATTTTGTAGTTAGGTTTAACACTCTTGATGATCTTAGTTCGTGTTGTTCCTTGGCTTCCTCCTTTCCACCTATTGCACCTTCTTCTTTTCAAGTTGTCATTTGGTAGTCCTCTTGGAATTCAATCAGTGAAATTTCTTTTTCTGCCTCTTTCTCCTCTTTAAAAAATTCTGCGTAAAATGTTTCAGCTTTTTCAATTGATTCAATTCTATATCTCTATTCTTGCCATGTGAACATTAAACCTTCTGGGATCAGCCATCTATAATTCACCTCTTTTTTAAGTAGCAATTTGGTCAAGAATCAGTATTCTCTTCTCATCTTTCTCACTCTTCTGGGTACTTGTTTCAAGACCACAATCTCCTTATCCTTGTATTTCAATATTTTCTCTCTCACCACTTGCAGAATTTGCGTTCTAGTGGCTTTATTTGTAAATCTGATATGAACTTCTCTTGGTAAACTATTTCTCATCGCATATCTTGTAAAGACCCGATAAACCTCATCTATTCCATCCATCATCTTCTCTTGAGTTATTTCCAAAGCTTCTGCCAGGATTTCTGTCATTATCTCAGCTAAGTTTTGTCCTTTTTCTTTCTCTATATTTTGAAATCTAAGATAAAATTCTGATCTGCCCATCTCCCATCTCAGCATACCAGTTTTATCTTATTCAACCACAGTTAATCTGTTATCAATGTCTCCAATCTTCTTATCTCTTTGTTTACCTTCTTCTTCAATTTCTTGGAGCCTCTCATCATACTTCATCATCAATTGTTGGATGTTCTCTACTTTTTCATCAGTTTTCCCTGTTCTTAGTTCAATGTTCTCTATTCTCTTTGCAATTTGAATATTTTGAATTTCTTGCATAATCATCTGTAGGGTCACTTTTTCTTGTTCTTTTTCTTGCTTTAACATTATCTGTATTGAGCGTTGTCATCCAGATGGTGGAGAGGAGGAAGCAGAAGTTGAAGAACCAGGAGCTGTTAACTTCCTGCTCATTTTGGAAAATTCAAAATCATCCAATTCTTCTAGACCTTCATCCAGTTGTAAAATAACTACCTACAATTCCTAGTAAAAATAGTGGGAAAAAAAAAGAAAAAACCAAATAGTAATAATAATTAAAAAGCAAAAAGGGGAAAAAAAGATTTCTTCAGGCTCTTATATGCCTTAATCCAATTGATTAGTTAGATAACAATAAAAATTCAAAAGTAAAAAAAAAGAGCATAAGGACATCATAAACAAACATGAAAAAAGGAAAAATTGTAAAGTCCCAAAGAAGGCAAAAAGGTGGAGAAAAAGGCTAAAAAGAAAAAAGAAAAGAAAAAATTCTTCAGGTTCTTCAACACCTTAATCCAATTAAGAGATCTCAAATATAAAAAGATGCATAAAAATGGACCAAAAGAAACCAATATGAAAAGTAAACAGGTTCCAGAAAGCCAAGCTCCAAAAAGCCAAAAGTCCAAATATCTACTACCAGAAAAAAAGATAAACTGATGAGGGGGGATAGCACAGCTCAGAAAAAAATAAAAAGAGCACACTGTACTTTGTTTAATTATCCAAGGCTCTTATTATAGTTCTCTTCTCTCTTCTCCAAAAACTTATCACCTTTTCTTTTCCTAGGTTTCAGCACCAGACTCCAGCTGTTGATAGAAATTCAGATGAGCACCTGAAATAATACTCTCCAATGCTCTTCCCTCTATCTTAAGGCTAGGTCACACTGGCCGACGGATGCAAAACATATGCAAAAAGGACACACCGGACGAGCAAAATTTCAGGGGTGGCTCCATCTGTTGTTATCCGCTCTCAAAAGTGCCCCAAATTTGCATAAACAATGGAAAACAACAGAAAGAAACGGACACGGGGAGGATGTAGCGGGGGTGTAAAGCGGATGTTCATAGGAAGCCTAGTGGATGGAAGCGGATGTCACATCCGCAGGGCTTCCGGGGGAGAATAGCGAAGCGGATGCGTAGCGGATGACGCGGATGCATCACAGACGCCTATAGGATGCATAGCGGATGCGTAGCGGATGCAAAGCATTCACTGCGCATGCAGGGAGGATGAATTGCGTAAGCTCCGTGGATATAAAAGGATGCAGCTCGCAAGCAGTCACCATTCAGAGGAAAGACCTGCTGCCAGAGACATCTTGAGAGAACACCATGGGGAAGAAGAGGAAGCCTGTGCCTACTCCTGCCAGCCCTGGCAAGAACAGAACCACCATCCCACCCCCTGACGCTGACTCTGAAGCTGATGGTGCTTCTGCTGCTGGTGGTGGTGCTCCTGGTGTTGCTGCTGCTGGTGGTGCTCCTGGTGTTGCTGCTGCTGGTGCTTCTCCTGCTAGTGCTGCTGGTGCTTCTCCTGCTGGTGCTTCTCCTGCTGCTGGTGCCCTGAAGCCCCTGCCAGAGGGAGGAAGAGGCAAGGCAAGGAGAAGGGAGAGAGGAAACAGTACTCCATTTCCGAAGACCATGAGGAGGAGGTGCTGGAATGGCTGAGGGAGAACGAGTACCTGTGGAGGAAGGGCCACAGGCTCTATCGTGACACCAAGAGGAAGCAGGCAGCTTGGAGAGAGAAGGTGGAGAGCCTGGGCTACACTTCAGACGTACTCCTTGGATGGTGGAAGCACATGCACACCTGGTATGGCAAGCTGCACCTCAAGAAATCCTGGCAGGCCGCTGTCAAGCTCACTGACCGGGAGAACTATGTCATGGCCAGGTGCAGCTTCCTGGAGGGTGAGATCCACCACCGAGGAGCAACCCCTCTGACAACCCTCTCCCTCAGACATCCCACAGAGAGCTACTCCTCCTCCAGCCAGGAGACAGCTACTGTGTCCAGGCAGGTGTCTTTGGAGGGTCCCACGACGGATCCCCCGACAGCTGCACTCCCCGTGCTGGAGGACATGGAGGATCCCCTGTCCCAGATGGAGCAAGAAGAAGCAGCCACCAGAGACCAACCCACACCCACACCCAGCTCCACCTCCACAGAAAGCAGGCAGAGAGGCAGACCGGAGGGACAGAGCCACACTGTCCTCTTGGAGATCAGGGACACAATCAAAGCCAGCACAGATCTCCTCTCCCAGCTGGTCCACTTCGACATACCATCCTCGAACCGCAAGCCCTACATCACGTACGTGAGCCAGACCCTCATGGACATGCCCGAGGCCCAGTACCAGGTGATGAAGGAGAGGATCACAGCTCTTCTGCACCACCCTCCAGGTCCAGCTGAACCTGCACCTACCCACTCCAGGTCTGCTCCTCCACCCCAGGCGATGTCACAGCCCTTCCACGGATTTCAACAGCCCCTCGCCGACCAAACCTACCACTACCAGGACTTTCCACAGCAGAGCCAGCCCTTCCCAGTCCAGGCCCAGGTTCCTCAGACGCCACAGACGCCACACCTGACCCAGCTGCAGACCACACAGCCCCACTACACTCCTCCTTCCTCCACCCCACAGCCAAGCCCGTCATCAGAACATCTGTCATCAGTCTTGGGCCTGACATCCCAGGTACTTGATGAAGGGCCTCTCAACCTCATGGGACTGAGTCAGCTCTCTGAGAGCTTCCTGCACACACCATCTCCTGTTGTACTCCTGTTGCCAGGCACCCCAATGGCGCCTCAGACCAGCACTCCAGCAACAGCCCCCTCCACAGTCCCTGGCCCCTTTACATCTGAGACCATGGGCACGCCTCAGAGTGACTGAGAAGAGTGCCAGAGACTGAGTTGTTACCTGTTCACTTTATCTTTGCTTAAGACACTTTACTTGGGTCATTTTGCTTTTTAATAAAGTCATACAATTTGTTATTAATAAAGATGATCTTTGCTTCACACACTTGGTTCATTTTTTTTACTTAATAAAGTGTTGGTGAAAACTTAGGGTTAAGCCTTTGCATGCTTATGGGATAGGTAAGGATAGTTGTGGGATGAATAGCTGTGGGATGGGTAAGGATAGTTGTGGGATGGGTAAGGATAGTTGTGGGATAGATAAACCTCCAGTGCAAGCATAGTGGGACTGTATGGTCCACCCTCCCAGCTGCCACACATATGGACCTTTATTATCAATAACAATTTAATCATTGATTAACACATTTCAACATAAACAAAACTCTTTATTAATGCCCTGTTCATTGTAGGGCCACTCAACATACATGGCACAATCTCATCAGTGTGATGAGACAGGCTCAAGGAAACATCCATTAAGCATCTACCATCCTGTCTTGCCACTCCACTGCTCCAGCTGGGGAGTTGCACCAGTGTTTCAGGAGGTTGCGCTGCTTCTTCCCTTCACATGAAGCTCTGTTGGGGCCTTGCACATCCACAGTGTCTATCAGGTTTTGTCCTTGCCTCCATTCAGCAGGCTCCATGTCCCCATTCCCTTGTTGACGGTCCACATGCCTGTTCTGCAAGACTGGGTAGCGGGTGCGCATGAGATTGTGCAGGATGCAGCAAGCTTCCACGATTCTCCTCACAGTCTGTGGGTAATGCTGCATGGTGGTGAGAAGTACATAGAACCTGTTGGCAAGGATGCCAAAGGCGTTCTCCACCACCCGTCTTGCCCTGGACAGCCTGTAGTTGAAGATCCTCTCTTCACGGGTGAGGTATCTTGAAGTGTAGGGCTTCATGAGGTAGGTTCTGAGGGAGAAGGCATCATCACCCACGATGAAGTCGGGCACATCTTGTGTGTTGTTGGGTAGGGGGTCTGGATCTGGGAAACCCATGATGAGGTTGCGTTCCAGCCCACCCTTGAGGTCACTGGCGTTGTATATCTGGGCATCTGAAGCTGACCCTTTGCCTGAAGCATCGATGTACATGAACTTGTAGTCAGCATCAACCATGGCAAAGAGGATGATACTGAAGAAGCCCTTGTAGTTGTAATAAGTGGACCCTGAGTTAGCTGGAGCTTTGCAGGCCACGTGCTTGCCATCTATGGCTCTAACGGTGTGGGGAAAGTTCCACCTCTGATACCACTGCTCTGCAACTTTCCTCCAGCCTTCTTCAGTGGTGGGACACTGGAGGAGCTCCTCCACGTATTCTTCGATGATGGCCTGCACCACTTCTCTGACCACAATGCTGATGGTGTTGTATGGCACCCTCCAGGCATACTGTATGTTTCTGTATGTTGTCCCAGAGGCCAGGTGGCGCAGAGTCAGTGCCACCTTCAGTCCAGGGTCCAGGCTGGGACGGAAGTTGGTGTTTGCCTTGGTCAACCAGGGTCTCAGACGCTCCACAACTTCATCAAACATGGCTGGTGGCATCCTCATGAAGTGCTGGAATGCACGAGTGTCTTTATTCCTCAGCTCCACCATCAGCTTGTCATAGAGTCCAAACTCCACTCTTCTCCCGATCCACCTTCGGACCCAGACAGCTCTTGGATGTCTCCTTCTTCTCCTTGCGTAGAAAAGGTGAAACACTCTGAAGAGGGCTTGGTTCTGGTGTTGAGTGATGGCGGCTACCAAAAGGAGTGTGCGATGATCCATGGTGGACATCAATGGATGATGTGGAAGAGCAAGAGCAAGGCTGAAGAGGTCTGCATACCACGGCTGCTGGACTGATAGTGAGAGCCAGGTGATTTCCTCCCCCTTTTTATAGGAAATGTCGGTTTTCCGCTCGGTGCCCTTCCACATACTCTAGATATCCTCCAGACATCCTAAATATCCGAGATACGTCCCATATGCGAACGTTTTGTCCGTTTTAATGCTTTATATCCGAGCTGCATCCGCTTTCATCCTTTCTATGTCCATGCTATTAACGCTGTGTGGACGTTCCGCGTACCTTTCGCTTCCTCCCTCTTTCCACTTTCCGCTGGAGCGGATGTGAGTTGCGCGGATGACCAGAGGATGCCAAGAGGATACAGCGGACGTGTAACGGATGACAACGGATGTAGAACATTTGTTGCCCGTATGTGTCGCAGATGTAGATTGTACGCGGCGGAAAGTTAATCTGCTCAAAAAGTTTTGTGCAGCTCAAAACTTTTTGAGCGGATGAAATAGCAGCAGACAGATGTTTCACGGATAGAGCATATGAAAGACGTACGCAGTGAGTACACAATGGATGCATCGCATTTTCCAACGGATGGCAAGCTTTTTTAACGTTTTACATACTCTTTGCATCCGTTGGTGCAGTGGGACATGGGCTTTATCAACCAGGCAATGTCCTTGAAACAAAGTCTCAATTCTTTCTAAGCTTTGCCTGGTGAAATAAAAACAGAATACTTCCAAGCCTCTAGTTGGCAGTGCAACAAAGTTTCTTTAGCTTTCACTTTCCCCCTTTCCTTTTCCAGGCAAAATATAATAAGGATTAACTTTAAAAAAAGTATTTAAAAAATAACTAAAAAAGAATCTCTAGCTTAACATGTTATAAAATCAAAAAGGAGAAAAGAATAAATAACAAGAAGAAAAAGAAATCAGTCCAGTTTCAAAATATAAAATCATATATAAAAATCCAGCAATAAGGAAAAAAGAATTATTACTTTGACATCCTTGATTAAAATCACCGCTTAATCACTTCTGTCAAAACTTTTACAGATTCTTTCTTTTCTTTAGGGTGTCCTTTCAAGTCTTAAAATATAACCAAAAAAAAAAAAAAAGTTTCTTACCAAATCGGCACACTCTCTCTATTCCCTTCCATCTCGGAGCTGTCCCAACTTCAATAGCTTTAATGGCTGCCTTTTTGTCACTGGCAAGAAGAGCTTCTCCAGGGACTTTGTGGTATCCCTGGGATTGACAGGATGCGCTCTTTACATTCACCATCTCTTTGGGATGGTTTAGATCCACTTGGACCGGAGCAAAGATATCAGCAACGATCTCAGACCTCCAAGATCGCATGCTGTATCGTCGCAATGCCAGCTCTGCCCTCCAAGTTTGTCATGGTAGTAAAGAGAAGAAGGAAATCATTCAAGACTATTATGGGAAACTATACACACAAGAGAATATTGATGAGGAAATAGTTAAATAATATTTACAGAATGCTGATTTACCCCAGATACCTAAAGAGATTGAAACAATGTTAGAAAGCAATATAACGATGATGGAGTTAACTGAAGCACTCAAGAAGCAAAATAATGGAAAGGCACCAGGCCCAGATGGACTTCCGGCAGAATTTTACAAAACATTACAAGAATAATTGAATCATTGCTAGAAGTTATGAATGAAGTTATGTTAAAGAAGAGGATACCTAAATCACGGTCAGAAGCTTATATCACACTTGTTCCAAAAGAGGAGACTGATCCATTACAAATCAAGAACTATAGACCTATTTCCCCTACTAAACGCAGATTATAAAATTTTTGTTTCAATATTGACAGAAAAACTAAACAAATATTTAAATAATTTTATTCATCCTGATCAAAATATATTTCTGCCAAAGAGACAAATTAAAGACAATATGAGAGTAATCTTGGACACTTTGGAATACTGCGAGCACATCCTGAAAAACAAATGGCTTTGATATTTCTAGATGCAGAGAAGGCATTTGATAATGTGAATTGGCGATTCATATTATTACAGCTGGAACAGATGGGCTTTGCTAGAAAATTTATTCAAGCAATAGAAGCTATAGATCATAAGCAAACAGCAAAGATAATGATAGAGGGAGAACTGACAGACTCTATCGATATAAGAAAAGGAACAAGACAAGGGTGCCCACTATAACCTCTATTGTTTGTGTTAACTTTGGAAGTGAGAAATAGAAAGATTAGAGATGAAAAGAATATAAAAGGGATGAAAATTAAAAAGGAAGAATTTAAGTTACAAGCATTTGCAGATGATCTTTCATCTTAGAAGACCCACTAGAAACAGCATCAAAATTGATTGAAAAGATAGAGACATATGGAAAGGTGGCTGGTTTGAAAATAAATAAAGATCTTGACAAAAAATATGCTATCAAGACAAAAGGAAGAACTGGCAGACCTACTGAAAATTCAGGTTACGAATAAGATCAAGTACTTGGGGATATACTTGACAGCAAGATGCAGGACATTAAAAGAGAATAATTATATTAAACTTAAACAGCAGATAGCGCTAGATTTGGCGAAATGGGAAAATTTACAACTGTCACTAATAGGGAGAATATCAACAATCAAAAGATGAATATATTACCCAGAATTTTATATTTGTTTCAAACAATTCCAATTAGGCTTGGAAAAGATGACTTTGAAGATTTAAATCCAGGCCCTGTCACACTGCCCAATGGATGCAAAAGGACACAACGGACGAGCAAAATGTTCCATCCGTTGTTATCTGCTCTCAAAAGGGGCAAAAATTTGCATAACCAGAGCGGATAACACAGACGGGGGGAGGACGCAGAGCGGATGGAAAGCGGATGCGGAACGGAAGCCCAGTGGATGGAAGCGGATGGGAGCGGATGGCATATCCGCTAGGCTTCCGGGGGACCTCAGCAAAGTGGACGCGGAACGGATACAGCGGATGCAGAGCGGATGCACAGCGGATGAAGCAGATGCAGAGCGGAAGCCTAGTGGATGCACAGCGGAAGCCTAGTGGATGCCGAGCATTAATTGCGCATGCGGGGAGGATGCATTGCGTCAGCCCCGCAGATATAACGGAAGCAGCTCGGAAGCAGGTCACCATTCAGAGGAAAGACCTGCTTCCAGACACATCGACTGCCTTGCCTGTCCTGCCTGCATGTCTGCCTGCAAGCCTTGCTGCCAGCCTTACTGTCTGCCTGCCTGCCAGCCAGTCTGCCTGCCAGCCTTGGTGCCTGCTTCCCTGCCAGCCTTCCTGCCAGCCTTGGTGCCAGCCTTCCTGCCAGCTTTGGTGCCTGCCTTCCTGCCAGCCTTCCTGCCAGCCTTCCTGCCAGCCTTGGTTCCTGCCAGCCTCCCTGCCAGCCAGCAACCGCACAACCATGCTGAAGCACAGCAAGCCTCAGCCATCTGCTGCCAGCCCTTGCAAGAGGGACAGGGCTACCATCCCGTCCCCTGGCCCTCACTCTGATTCTGCTGGGGCTTCTACAGCACGGGCTCGCTCTTCTGGGGCTGGGGCTTCTGCTGCTTCTGCTTCTGGAGGAGCTGATGACAAGCACTCCAGAACCAGCCACCTCCACAGCACCTGCACCCTTCACCCCTGAGACTGAGCGACCAAGAGGAGTGCCAGAGACTCATTTTTGTCTTATAGCTTGTTGTTAATAAAGTCTATTTTTGATTCACACACTTGCTTCATTTCTTTTTTTTAATAAAGTCTTGCTGGAAACTTTTAGAAATGGTTTAAGCCTGAGCATGCTTGTGGAATGGGTTAAGATAGCAGTGGGATGGGTTGAGATACCTTTGGGATGTGTAATAGCTGTGGGATAGATAAACCTCCAGTGCAAGCATCGTGGGACTGTATGGTCCACCCTCCCAGCTGCCACACATATGGCCCTTTATTATCAATAACAATATAATCAATCATCCGCACATGTCAACATAAACACAACTCTTTATTAAATGCCCTATTCATTGTAGGGCCACTAAGCATATATGGCCCAATCTCATCAGTGTGATGAGACAGGCTGAAGGAAGCATCCATTAAGCATCTATCATCCTGTCTTGCCACTCCACCGCTCCAGCTGGGGAGTTGCACCAGTGTTTCAGGAGGTTGCGCTGCTTCTTCCCTTCACGTGAGGCTCTGTTGGGGCCTTGCACATCCTGAGTGTCTATCAGGTTTCGCCCTTGCCTCCATTGCCTTGCTGGAAGTCCACGAGCCTGTTCTGCAAGACTGGGTAGCAGGTGCGCATGAGATTGTGCAGGATGCAGCAAGCTTCCACGATCCTCCTCACGGTCTCTGGGCGATGCTGCATGGTGGTAAGAAGTACCTGGAACCTGTTGGCCAGAATGCCAAAGGCGTTCTCCACCACCCGCTTTGCCCTGGACAGCCTGTAGTTGAAGATCCTCTCTTCACGGGTGAGGAGTCTGGAAGTGTAGGGATTCATGAGGTAGGTTGTGAGGGAGAAGGCATCATCCCCCACGATGAAGTAGGGCACATATTGTGTGTCGTTGGGCAGGGGGTCTGGATCTGGGAAGCCCACGATGAGGTTGCGTTCCAGCTCCTCCTTGAAGTGATTGGCGTTGTATACCTGGGCATCTGAAGATGAGCTGCTGCCTCAAGCATCGATGTACATGAACTTGTAGTCAGCATCGACCATGGTGAAGAGGATGATGCTGAAGAAGCCCTTGTAGTTGAAATAAGTGGACCCCGACTTGGCTGGCGCTTTGCAGGCCACGTGCTTGCCATCTATGGCTCCAACAGTGTGTGGGAAGTTCCACCTCTGATACCACTACTCTGCAACTTTCTTCCATCCTTCTTCAGTGGAGGGGCACTGGAGGAGCTCCTCCTTGTATTCTTCGATGATGGCCTGCACCACTTCTCTGACCACAATGCTGATGGTGTTGTGTGGCACCCTCCAGCCATACTGCATGCTCCTGTAGGTGGTCCCTGAGGCCAGATGGCGCAGAGTGAGTGCCACCTTGAGCCCAGGTTCCAGGCTGGGCTGGAAGTTGGTGTTTGCCTTGGTCAACCTGGGTGTCAGCCGCTGCACAACTTCGTCAAACATGGCTGGAGGCATCCTCATGAAGTTCTGGGATGCCCGAGTGTCTTTTTTCCTGAGCTCCACCATCAGCTTGTTGTACAGTCCGTCCTCTGCTCTTCTGGCGAACCATCTTCGTACCGACGCTTCTTGCCTGCCCCTTTTTCTTCCCGTAGTAGAGTTCACAGAGCCTGTAGATGGCTTCGCACTGTTGCAGAAGGATGGTGGCTGCCAAAAGGACCGTGTTACGATCCACGGTGGACATGACTAGATGCTGTGGAAGAGGAAGAGGCAGATGAAGGCTGCAGAGGTCCGCACCGCAGGGCTGCTGTTCTGAAAGTGAGATCCAGATGTGTTGCTCCCCCTTTTTATAGGCAGTATAGGTGTCCCTTTGCATCCTCTAGGCATCCTCTAGGCATCCTGTAGACATCCTTAATATCCGAGATAGGTCCCCTCTGCGAATGTTTTTTCCATTTTAAACGCTTTGTTTCCATGCTGCATCCGTTCTGCATCCGTTCCGTGTCCGTTCCGCTTCCTCCCTGCGTCCGAGCGGATGCGAGTTGCGCGGATGTGCAGGGGATGCCTAGCGGATATAGCGGATGCGTAACGGATGTGTAGCGGATGCAGAACGGACAAATAGGATACATTTTCCGCGCAAAAGTTTTGGGCAGCTCAAAACTTTCTGAGTGGATGAAACGTCAATAGACGGATGCTGGACAGATAGAGAGGAAGCAAAACGGAGGCAGTGAGTACATCGCGTTAACCAATGGATGGCAAGCTTTTTTATCCATTTTACATCCTCTTTGCATCCGTTGCTGCAGTGTGACAGGAGCTTAAAATTGTGTTGAAAAGTATATGGCAAGGCAAGAAAGCGAGAATAAAGTTAAAATTTTTGCAAGATGCTAGAATAAGAGGAGGATTTGGTTTGCCTAATTGGGAGTTGTATTACCAGAGTACAAATTTGATGTGAGTTAAGAAATAGATAACATTAAGAAATACTAGATTGTTGAATATTGGAAGGACATGATCTGTTATTGGGGTGGCATGCTTTTCTATGGTATAAAGGAACTAAAACACAGGGGTATTTTAGAAGATATTATATATGGGAGTCTCTGTGGTTAAACTGGAAGATTAAAAAACAATGTTATTTCAAAATTCCAGGCTGGCTATCGACTATTGAAGCATTTTCTTATCCTATAATATACAAAAAGGAACAAACAGTTAGAGATGGTGAAATATTGAATGAAAAGCGTGAACTTAAATCAATACAAAAACTAGAGGAACAAGGTATAAAGATGAATTGGTTTTCATATGCGCAAATACATTCCAGGTATGATAAAGATTCTAAAACAGAAGGTTTCTATGATAAACTGACTGACTTAGATAAGATTTTGACAGGTACTGATGAAAAGGTGATTAAAAAATTGTATGAATATTTATTAGAAATTAAACTAGAAGAAGAACAAGTTAAAGAAACTATGATTGCTTGGAGGAAAAATTTTGGATATGGGATTGATCAAGAGAAATGTCAAAAATTGTGGTCTCAAAATTATAAAATGACAATGTCAACAGCATTTAAAGAAAATTTGTATAAGATGTTTTACAGGTAGCATTTTCCCCCGACAAGAATAGCAAGAATGTTCAAGAATAAATCTGAAAAATGTTGGAAATGTCATCAGACACCTGGATTATATTACCATATGTGGTGGATTTGTGCAGACACTAAAAAATACTGGACTAAAATCCACACGTGGTTGGAAAAAATGACAAAACAACATATAGACTTGAAACCAGAGATATTTTTATTGGGAATTTTACCTGAAATATATAGTAAAGACTTGAAAAACCTGATTGTAAATGTATTAACAGCGGGTAGGATTGTATTTGCTAAAAACTGGAAAAATGAGAAAACACCATCACAGGAGGAAATCATTAAGAAAATATTGGAATGTGGAAGCACAAAACAATTTGTAAACCAACCAGCACACTGTATGTACATATATGGAACATGACCTGATGTTTTTATGTTTTGTTTGTTTATGTTTGTTGTAAAAACCAATTATTTTTTTTAAAAAAACAATTCCCACTTCCTGCACAATCTCACACTTGGCTACAACATCCATGTCAACTATTGGAGCAGTTTCCACACTTCAGATGCCTTGCTGGACATGCTCTCTACTGGAGACATCAATGTCCCCAACTATAGCTGTGGAAGGAAGGATAACCTTCTGGCTCTTGTTGATTGAGCTAACAGGGACATCTCCATTAGGAGGCACCTACAAAGTCCCACAGGTTTTTATTGTGTTTTTCTCCCTCTGGTACAGTGGGTGGTAGGTGTTGGTGGTGAGCAACAGAGGCAAACATATCTTCTCCATGGAATTCAAGAGTTGTTTTTCTCCATGTTGGTGAATCTGTCAATATTTTACCCGATTCAGTTCTTATTTAAATTAATCATAAAAGGCCTGAAATGCAAGGAATAAATTCCCTGGAGAAGACATTTACCAACTATTTAAGTGATCAAAAAATGTCCTAGTTGTTGGGGCCTCTATTGGCATGTTCATTTTCACATATGAATAATGCCTGCCATATCAAGTGGGATTGAAGTTGGCAATAGTAGCATTTCATCTATCTAAAATGTGGAATAAAAGGGACTCTAGCAATTATAGGCCAAATAGATTGGCAGATATTATGGCTAAAATTTATGTCATGATCCCCAAGTTAAAATTGAGACAAGTGCATTCCTTGCAGAAGAACCATAAGCTTTTAGGTAGAGTTAAAAGCTAGATAGATTTTATAATAAATCATGCATAAGAATAATCTAATATTGACAACAAATTTGTCTTGGAATAACTAATCGCAAAATATATCAGATTAAATTATAATTCAGAACATATTGGATTGTGCAGAGATAGATTGAAAATCAAAGATAAAGAAGGCACAGAATATTATTTAATGTGAATAGGTTTTATCAATGGTAAAACCTTTGGAAAAATCAGAGATAAGAGGTAAAAATTAAATGAAGTATTGCTATGTTTAAGTAAAATATGAATGCTGTTGAAAACTACAAGTATGTTAATGTAATTAACAGGAATATAAGCAAATGTATATAATTATAAATATGGTTAGAATTATTCTATTGTATTATTATTTTTACTATCAGTATATTTGTTATTTTTTTCCTTTCTTTTGTAAATTGGTACAATACAATACACTATATTCAATATATATATGTGTGTGTGTGTGTGTGTGTGTGTACTGTTCAGCTTCCTTCGGGTATTATCCCACGTCATTGTAGTGCTTTTAAAGTTGTAGCAACGTTTCAGCAGAATCTCATCTGCCATCATCAGGCTTCTGTATTGAGTTCATATGTGGGTCAGGCTATCACAGCTGTTAGTTTTAAATTTGAGGCTAGCCTATTGCTGTGCCAGGATGTTTTTTTTTCCATCCTGATTGGTTGGGAGTCTTGGTCTGTGTTTATTTTTCTTGGAGTTTGTTTGATTGGTGTTTCTGGTTTCTTCTGTCTGTTTTGTGGCTTTGATTGGCTGGCAACACTGTATTCCTGTATTGGAGGCTTTCAGCACAGCTTGGCTTCGCGTGAAAAGACGGCTATTATCTATTAGGAAGCTAGGTTTCATCTGGGTGCCTGGTTGGGGTGTGTTTGAGCTGGAGGTATCAGAGGGAGTCTGTTTGTGCCCAGGTGTTTGCCTGGCTTGTGGTGTGAAGATCTTTCTATTTGAGAGTGCAGGCTTCCAAATGATTGACAGTCTGGTGGAATCATCTCTTCTATTCATACTTTCAGGTCTTTTTTCAATCTCTATGGCTACTCTGTGGCTGGGGTTTTCTTTTGTGGCTAGGGTTTTGCTGCCATTGAAGTTGATGTTGTGACCTGTGGTTTTCATGTGTTAGACTAGTGAGGAGGTGTGTTCCAGCTTTTTTACTGCATTTTTGTGTTCATCCAGGCGGGTACTTATTCTTCTATTGGTCTGTCCAATGTATGTGGCCGGGCATGATGCACAGGGAACTTCGTATATGCCTTGGTTTTCCAGGTCAATTTTGTCTTTGGGGTTTCTAAGGATGGCTGCTATTTTTTTGTCTGTTTTGAAGGCAGTCTTGATGTGATGCCTGTGTAGTATCTTACTGATTTTGTCTGTAGTACCTCTTATGTAGGGCAGGACAGCTGTTCCATAGGTCTGTGGATCTTCTAGGTCTCTGTTATGTCTTGGTGTGTTTTTGTGGATCAAGCTGGTGATTTTGTTTTTGTGGAAGCCGTTGGCTGTCAGTACTTTCATCAGGGTGCATAGTTCAGTCTTTATATGTGTCTTGTCTGCCAGGTGTTTGGTTCTGGTGATTAGTGTTTTGGCCACGGAATTTATCTGTGCTGGGTGGTGGTGGGATTGGGCGTTGAGGTAGCAGTTGGTGTGTGTTTTCTTCTGGTATACAGTGTGTCCTAGTGTGCCATCTGTTCTTTTGTAGATTAGTACATCTAGGAATGGTAGTTGTTTGTTTATTTCCGTTTCCATGGTGAACTTGATTTTGGGGTGTGTTCTGTTTAGGTGTGTTAGGAAATTGTTTAGGTTTTCTTTTCCATGGGGCCAAATCACAAATGTATCATCGATGTATCTTAGCCATAGTTTGGGTTTGTGGGTGGCATCAGCCAGGGCTCTGGATGCCACCCATAATGCCAACCACAAACCCAGACCTGAAAGCATGAACAGAAGAGATGATTCCACCAGACTGTCAATCATTTGGAAGCCTGCACTCTCAAATAGAAAGATGTCCACACCACAAGCCAGGCAAACACCTGGGCACAAACAGACTCCCTCTGATACCTCCAGCTCAAACACACCCCAACCAGGCACCCAGATGAAACCTAGCTTCCTAATAGATAATAGCCATCCTTTTACATGAAGCCAAGCTGCACTGAAAGCCTCCAGCACAGGAACACAGTGTTGCCAGCCAATCAAAGCCACAAAACAGACAGAAGAAAAGAGAAACACCAATAAAACAAACTCCAAGAACAATAAAGGCAGACCAAGACTCCCAACCAATCAGGATGGGAAAAAAACCATCCTGGGACAAAGGTAGGCTAGCTTCCTTATGTTGATTTCTTTTCCAACTTTTTCCAAAAGTCACCAAATAATCCCAGAGCAATTTTCCCTTTAATATTAAGTGCCGGGCTCAATTCTGCTTCCACGTTCCATCCTTTCTTTTCACTTTTTACCCTTTTTAAACTTTCATCAATTTCATTAATTCCAGTTATTAGTTATCATTTCTCTTTAAAAGATTCAGCTTTTGATGAGGAGATATCCCAAGTTATATCACAAAATGTCAGGTAAAAATTTAGTAGGAATACCTACTAAATTGAGTTCTGACTTCCATTTTGAGATATAACTTGGGATATCTTCTCAGAAAAAGCTTAGATCCGAAAATCATGTAGATGTTCAATGTTTCCCACCCCATAGAACATGAAAATGAACTTAGTTTTGAAATCCGAGCTCTGCTTGAAAAGATATGTACACCTACAAAATTCAGTTCTGACTTCCATTTTGGGATCTACCTCGAAGTTACACCTACCATTTTGAAATATGTCTTGGGATATCTCCTCAGGGAAAGCTCACATTCGAACATCATGCGGATGTACAACATGTCCCACCCTGTAGAACATGAAAATGAACTTAATTTTAAAATCCAAGCTCTGCTTCAAAAGTTATGTATTCCTACTAAATTGAATTTTACCTGCCATTTTGAGATATAACTTGGTATATCTCCTCAGAAAAAGTTTAGAATCGAAAATCATGTGCACTTCAATGTTTCCCACCCTGTACAACATGAAAATGAACTTAGTTTTGAGATCTGAGATCAGCTTCATAAGTTATGTATACCTACTAAGTTCTGACTTCCATTTTGAGATATACTTGGGATATCTCCTCAGGAAAAGCTCAGATCTGAAAATCATGTTGATGTTCAAAGTTTCCCACCCAATAGAACATGAAAATGAACTTAGTTTTGAAATCCGAGCTCTGCTTGAAAAGATATGTACACCTACTAATTTCAGTTCTGACTTCCATTTTGGGATCTACCTCGAAGTTACACCTACCATTTTGAAATATGTCTTGGGATATCTCCTCAGGGAAAGCTCACATTCGAATATCATGCGGATGTACAACATGTCCCACCCTGTAGAACATGAAAATGAACTTAATTTTGAAATCCGAGCTCTGTTTCAAAAATTATGTATTCCTACTAAATTGAGATTTACCTGCCATTTTGAGATATAACTTGCGATATCACCTCATGGAAAGCTCGGATCCGAAAATCATGTGGATGTTAAATATTTCCCACCCTGTAGAACATGTAATGAACTTAGTTTTGAGATCTAAGCTCTGCTTCAAAAGTTATGTATTCCTACTAAATTGAATTTTCCCTGCCATTTTGAGATATAACTTGGGATATCTCCTCAGAAAAAGTTTGGATCCGAAAATCATGTGCACTTAAATGCTTCCCACCCTGTAGAACATGAAAATGAACTTAGTTTTGAGATCTGAGATCAGCTTCATAAGTTATGTATACCTACTAAATTGAGTTCTGACTTCCATTTTGAGATATACTTGGGATATCTCCTCAGGAAAAGCTCAGCTCTGAAAATCACGTTGAAGTTCAAAGTTTCCCACCCAAAAGAACATGAAAATGAACTTAGTTTTGAAATCCGAGCTCTGCTTCAAAAGTTATTTTTACCTGCCATTTTGAGATATAACTTGGGATATCTCCTCAGGGAAAGCTCGCATCCTAATATCATGCGGATGTACACAAGCCTCCCCCCTCCCCCAGTAGAACATGAAAATGAACTTAATTTTGAAATCCGAGATTTCTTTCAAAAGTCATGCATTCCTTCTAAATTGAGTTTTACCTGCCATTTTGAGATATAACTTGGGATATCTCTTCAGGGAAAGCTCGCATCTGAAAATCATACGGATGTACATCAGCCCCCTCCCCCCGCAGAACATGAAAATGAGCTTAATTTTGAAATCCAAGCTCTGCTTCAAAAGTTATGTATTCCTACTAAA
Source organism: Laticauda colubrina (assembly GCA_015471245.1). Taxonomy (NCBI): domain Eukaryota; kingdom Metazoa; phylum Chordata; class Lepidosauria; order Squamata; family Elapidae; genus Laticauda; species Laticauda colubrina. Next base: position 20,482 of record BLBF01000074.1, read on the forward strand.
TTGAATTTTACCTGCCATTTTCAGATATGACTTGGGATATCTCCTCAGGAAAAGCTCGCATCCGAAAATCATATGGATTTACATCAGCAAAATTGAGTTCTGAGTTACATTTTGAGATCTACCTTTAAGTTACACCTTCCATTTTGAAACATGTCTTGGGATATCTCCTTAGAGAAAGCTCGCATCCTAAAATCATGCGGATATACACAAGCCCTCCCCCCCCAGTGGAACATGAAAATGAACTGAATTTTGAAATCCGAGGTTGTTTCAAAAGTCATGTATTTCTACTAAATTTTTACCTGCCATTTTCAGATATGACCTGGGATATCTCCTCAGGAAAAGCTCGCATCTGAAAATCATACGGATGTACATCAGCCCCCTCGCCCGGTAGAACATGAAAATGAGCTTAATTTTGAAATCCAAAATACCAAGATACCAAGTTACACCTACCATTTTGAAAGATGTCTTGGGATATCTCCTCAGGAAAAGTTCGGATCCAAAAAACATGTGGATGTTCAATGTTTCCCACCCTGTAGAACGTGAAAATGAACTTGGTTTAGAGATTCGAGCTCAGCTTCATAAGTTATGTATACCAACTACATTGAGTTCTAACATCAATTTTGAGATCTACCTCTAGGTTATACCTTTCATTTTGAAACATGCGGATGTTCGATGTTTCCCACCCAGTAGAAATCCGAGCTCTGCTTGAAAAGATATGTACACCTGCTAAATTGAGTTCTGACTTCCATTTTGAGATCTACCTCGAAGTTACACCTACCATTTTGAAAGATGTCTTGGGATATTTCCTCAGAGAAAGCTCGCATCTGAAAATAATGCGGAAATAATGCGAAAATGTGTCCCACCCCGTAGAACATGAAAATGAACTTAATTTTGAAATCCGAGCTCTGCTTCAAAAGTTATGTATTCCTACTAAAATGAGTTTTACCTCCCATTTTGAGATATAACTTGGGATACCACCTCAGGAAAAGTTCAGATCCGAAAATCATGTGGATATACGATGTTTCCCACCCCTAACATTAATATGAACTTAGTTTTCAAATCCGAGCTTTGCTTGAAAAGATATGTACACCTGCTAAATTCAGTTCTGACTTCCATTTTGAGATCTACCTCGAAGTTACATCTCCCATTTTGAAAGATGTCTTGGTATAGCTCCTCAGGGAAAGCTCGTATCCAAAAATAATGCGGATGTTCAACGTGTCCAACCCCGTAGAACATGAAAATGAACTTAAGTTTGAAATCCGAGCTCTGCTTCAAGAGTTATGTATTCCTACTAAATTTTTACTTGCAATTTTGAGATATAACTTGGGATATCTCCTCAGGAAAAGCTCGGGTCCGTAAATCATATGAATGTTCAATGTTTCCCACCCCAGAGAACATGAATATGAGTTTAATTTTGAAATCCATGCTCTGCTTGAAAAGATATGTACTCCTACTCAATTGAGTTCTGACTTCCATTTTGAGATCTACCTTTAAGTTACACCTACCATTTTGAAAGATGTCTTGGTGTATCTCTTCAGGGAAAGCTCGCATCGGAAAATCATGCGGATTTTCAATGTGTCCCACCGCGTAGAACATGAAAATGAACTTAGTTTAGAGATCCGAGCTCAGCTTCAAAAGTTATGTATACGTACTAAATTAAGTTCTAACTTCAATTTTGAGATCTATCTCTAAGTTTTACCTTCCATTTTGAAACATGTCTTGGGATATCTCCTCAGGAATAGCTCGCATCTGAAAATCATGTGGAAGTTCAATGTTTCCCACCCCAGAGAACATGAAAATGAACTTAATTTTGAAATCCGAGCTCTGCTTCAAAAGTTATGTATTCCTACTAAAATGAGTTTTACCTGCCATTTTGAGATATAACTTGGGATACCACCTCAGGAAAAGTTCAGATCCGAAAATCATATGGATACACGATGTTTCCCACCCCATAGAACATGAAAATGAACTTAGTTTTCAAATCCGAGCTTTGCTTGAAAAGGCATGTACACCTATTAAATTCAGTTCTGACTTCAATGTTGATATCTACCTCTAAGATAAACCTGTCATTTTGAGATATAACTTGGGAAATCTCCTCAGGAAAAGCTCAGATCCGTAAATCATGTAAATCTTCAATGTTTCCCACTCCGTACAACATGAAAATGAAGTTAATTTTGAAAACCAAGCTCTGCTTCAAAAGTTATGCATTCCTACTAAATTGAGTTTTACCTGCCATTTTGAGATATAACTTGGGATATCTCCTCAGGAAAAGCTCGCATCTGAAAAACATGAGGATGTTCAACATTTCCAACCCCGTATAACATGAAAATGAACTAAATTTTGAAACCTGAGCTCTGCTTCAAAAGTTATGTATTCCAACTAAATTTTTACCTGCCATTTTGAGATATAACTTGGGATATCTCCTCAGGAAAAG
>BLBF01000074.1:22925-35419 GCA_015471245.1 Laticauda colubrina
TTACCTGCCATTTTGAGATATAACTTGGGATATCTCCTCAGGAAAAGTTCGGATCCAAAAATCATGGGGATGTGCAATGTTTCCCACCCTGTAGAACATGAAAATGAACTTAGTTTAGAGATCCGAGCTCAGCTTCATAAGTTATGTACACCTACTAAATTAAGTTCTAACTTCAATTCTACCTCTAAGTTTTACCTTCCATTTTGAAACACGTCTTGGGATATCTCCTCTGGAATAGCTCGCATCTGAAAATCATGCGGAAGTTCAATGTTTCCCACCCCAGAGAACATGAAAATGAACTTAATTTTGAAGTCCGAGCTCTGCTTCAAAAGTTATGTATTCCTACTAATTTGAGTTTTATCTGCCATTATGAGATATAGCTTGCAATACCTCCTCAGGAAAAGCTCAGATCTGAAAATCATGTTGATGTTCAATGTTTCCCACCCCATAGAACATGAAAATGAACTTAGTTTTGAGATCTGAGATCAGCTTCATAAATTATGTATTCCTACTAAATTGAGTTCTGACTTCCATTTTGAGATATAACTTGGGATATCTCCTCAGGAAAATCTCAGATCTGAAAATCATGTTGATGTTCAATGTTTCCCACCCGATAGAACATGAAAATGAACTTAGTTTTGAAATCCGAGCTCTGCTTGAAAAGATATGTACACCTACTAAATTGAGTTCTGACTTCCATTTTGAGATCTATCTCTAAGTTAAACCTACCATTTTGAAACATGTCTTGGGATTTCTCTCCAGGGAAAGCTCACATCCGAAAATCATTTCCTCCTTTCAGTGGCCTATGAAAGTCCATATATAGTAAGCAGGTAATAAATTTGAAAAAGGTGAGCATTTTTACAGAACTATCGCTAAGTTGAGACTGGGTGACAAGGAATTGCTGGGAGGGGAGGGGCCAGGTGAGGCACCTCTTGATGTGAGTGACATTGAGTTGGGCACGCCCACCCAGTCACATGACCACAAGCCACGCCTACAGAGCCAGTAGTGAAAAATGTTGAATTCCACACTGGGAAGAGGGGCAGCGGCATTCCAAAAACACCCTTTATTCTGGAAGGTTTTTCTCCCTAAAGGAATCCCAAATCACTGTGATCGGCTGGAGAGAGGAAAGGATCCCCTTGACCCCCAGGGGAGCTTCTCCCTGTCTGGAGGGAGGGCTGAAGGGGGGACCCTGCTCTCCCCCAGGAGCCTCTTTCCTCCCTGCAGCCCCAGAGAAATTGAACACAAAAGATGAATATGTAACTATGGTCATTTTCTATTGAAATGTAAAAACGTGGAACCATGCTGTTCACCAAAAGAGATGTTTTCCCCTGCGGAGAAGCAGCAGGCCAGCAGGGGCACCTTTTCCCGCCCCTCATTCCTCTCCCCCCCCCGCCAACATCCCGGCTCCTCCTTGCCCTCTGCTCTGCCTGACGGTCCCCAAAGTCGCCCGCTAGCACAGCCCCCACCGGCCCCCTCATTCAGCCGGAGCGCTGCCCAGCCCTCCTCCCCATGGGGACTCCTCCGTCTGTGGGTGCTTCGTCGGGAGCATCCCAGTCTCGGCCTCTTCCCAGCCACCTGAGAGATGCGGAGACGGTTCCTCTCCCTCGGGAGTCTCCGGGCACCGGCAGAGCGTCTGAATGGGAGGCAGGGAGCAAGACTCGTGTGAGCAAAGGGGGCCCGTGGGGGGCGTCTCGCTGCTCCTTTTCTCTCTGGGGTGTCTTTTCAGAAGCGAAGCCTGAGACTAGGACGGGTCTCCTCTCCCTCTGTGACAGAAGGGAAGCCAAGGTAGCGTTTCTGTGCGATCGGCTGTCCAAGGAACGAGGCAGTTGCACGAACTCTCTGGATGGGCTGAATGGAGGGAAGGGAATATCAGAAGGGAAAGGAAGGAGAATTGGAAGGAGGAGGAAGAAGAGGAAGAAGTAGAAGGAGGATCAGCCGGACCCTCTCACAACTTCAGTGGTCGAAGCAACTAGAGGGCTCCCTCCCCTCCCTCTTACTCCCCCTTTCCTGTCTTTTCCTTCCGTGGAGTTTTCCCCCCGAGCAGTTGCTCCGAAGGGTCTGGAAGAGCCTATTGGCGGCGTCCTCTTGTTCCGCAGCTCTTACTCAGTGGAGCAAAGCCCAGCATGCTAGGCTACCTCAACCAGCAGCCCAAAGGCCCCGGGAGCATCGCTCAGCCCCAGGAAAGGCGCCATTCCAGCTGCCCTGGAAGCGAGAGGGACCTTGAGGAAGAGCCCCCGAGGGATGCCGCTTCTGGCCCCGCTGCTCCACCAGGCTGCCATCCGAAGGGCGCTGGAGACAGGACCCAAGAGGGAAGAGGTGCAGAAGCCCAACCCCCATCCAGGCGCCCCTCGACCCCTCCGGGGATGGGCCATCTGGGGGGGCGCGAGGGAGCAGGGGAGACGCGGGGCAGCGAAGCTGCAAAGGAGCCCCTGGGATGGGGAGGGCCCAGGGGTGGGGAAGGAACCGACGGGGAGTTTGAGTCCCACATCGAAGCCAATTGGACGGCTCTGAGCCAATCAACAGAGGACCAGGAATTCGAGTCCTGCCTTAGGCCTGAAAGCAGGTGGGGGAGGTTCTGTGTTCTAATCCTCCCACAGGCTGCATGCATTCCTGGGGGGACAGTGGACCAATCTCCACGAGGCTCTGGGTTCCAGTCCCACCACGGCTCTTGACTGGGGGTGTAAAATGTGGGGGACCAGAATTAAGCCTTCTTGGGCTGTGAGGGGGCCGGGTGTCCCTTCCTGTGGGATGTGAGGGAGGAAAAGGACTCTTGTGGTGAAACATCCCTGTTCCCATCAGCCTCTGCCTTCCTCTGCCTGAGGGCAACCTGAGGCCTCGAGGTGCCCCTGGATCCCTTCATCTGAGGTCCTTTGGAGAGGGGATCCGGAGGGGAACCATCCCAGCCGATTCAAGGACTCAGGGAACCAGGCTCCAAAGGGGAGATTCCAGGGCATTGGGATATTTAGCGCTGCTCGCTTGAAAATGCTGCCTTCTTTTCCAAATGTGTTCCTGTATGTGTGGGTTTGTGATTTGCATGGTGGAGTTTTACCTTTCTAAATGTGAAGGGAGACCCTGAGACCATCTAGCCCCACCCCTCCTCTCTGCAGGGATCCAGTTCAAGCTCCTCTGACTGATGGTTGCTCCCTCTTTGCCTTCAGACAATCTGGGAAGGGGAAACTGAGCTCTGTCAGGGAAGAGCCCCCTCCCCCTCCTAGAAGAATGGGCTATTTTGAGGCATATTAAGGAGGGGAGATCCTTATATTTCCCCAAAGGGAGAAACAGGTTGTTCCAGGCAGAGAGCAGCCCCCACCTTTCCTCAGAGCCCTCAGCAGAGGTCAGCACTGAAGGGATGAAGAGCCAAGGACCTGGGAGCCTCCTCCTGCCCTGGGAGCCAAGGAAGGGCTGGATCCTCCCCTTCTGCAGCCCTTTGGCCAGCCCTGAGCGGGAGAAGGGAAGGGATGCGGGCCAAGCAGAGGAAAGGGAGGCCGAGGACAGGCAGGGGGGTCCTGAGCAGCTCTGCTCCACTGAAGGAGCCTACTTCTACCACCCGGAACCCAGCTCCCATTTCCAGGGAGAGGGGGGCCGGGAAGGGCTGCTCCGGCCAGAGGGCAGGGGAGGCAGCCTCCGTTTCCCCAGGGTCCCTCCTGGCAGCCCCCTCCCTGAAGTGGGGGGGCTGGGGAGCCCCAGACTGCGCTTCCTCCTTCCTGGGGCTGCTTGTCCTGAGGCTGGGCCAGAGCCCCCTCCCAGGCCCCTTTCCCAGGAGGACTTTTCCCCCTCTGCTGCCCTGCGACCCCCCCTTTCCCTCCTGGGGCTGCATGGTGTCTGTGGGGAGAGCAGGGAACCCCCTTCAGCCCCCGCTCCAGATAGGGAGAAGCTTCCCTGGGGGTCCAGGGGGATCCTTTCCTCACTCCAGCCGATCGCAGTCATCTGGGATCTCTTTTGGGGAAAAACACCTCCAGATTAAAGGGCGTTTTGGGGGTGCAGCTGCCCCTCTCCCCCCCCCATCAGATAAGCCGCCTTCCACCAAAGTCAGTTCTGGCTGGGCTGGTTCTTCCTCTGCTTTGCACAGGGGTTTTTCCCTCCTCTCTCTTGGCCATAAAGGGTCCACATTCTTGGGCCTCTGCCCACCTGCTCCATCCCTTTGGGCAGCTCCGGCTCTCCTCCTCCTTTCGGGGTCCCTGGCTGAGAGGGGCGTCCCAAGTGCCTGGGATCCGGCCCCTCCAGGCTGGCTCTTTAGGGCCAGGGAAGCCTCCCTCAAATGGACCCGGCGGTGGAGGGGCCTTGCCAGAATTCCCGGCCTTGGAGCTGGCAGAAACAGCCCTTCCCAGCCCTCTCCCACCCTCTGGGCCTCCCCCCTGCGGAGGAGAGGGGGATCCAGGCTGAGTTTCGGACTGGACTCACCCACCAGCCTCACAGTCCAGCTGAGGGGCTGTAAAGGCGCTCCCAAAGAGCATCCAAACGTTCCTGGCATCAAGTGGGAAAGAAGCCTAAAAGGAAAGAAACTCCTGCACTGGCTGCGATTGGGGCTCGGAGGGGATAGGAACCCCCCTCCTTGCGAGCCCCCCGCCCCACTCCAGCCTGCCCTCTAGCGGGAACCCCTTCCTGGGGAGGCGCCTCCCTGCCAGACCCTCTTGCAGCCTCTTGGACCCTGGGGAGGCGGGGGGGGACATATCAAGGTGCAAAGGGGGGAGACACAATGAACCCGGGAAGGCTTCGCCCCCCTCTTCCCCCTCCCCCCTCCCCCCTCCTTTCCCTCAGGCTGGGCGAAGAGAGCAGAGGCGCGCAAGAGGCAGACGCGCATGCTCTGTCTCTTTCGTGAGGCTCGCAGGCCGCCTGCGGAGGTCGCCCCCTCGTGGTCACGGCCAGCCAGGGCAGGTCCCTTTGCGAGCGGAGGCAGGAGAGAGACGCGCCTTTGCGCCCCAATCCCAGCGGCGTTGAGACCAGACGGGTGCGGAGAGTGGATGATGAGACACGGGGTTGCTCAGGCACAGCGCCCAGTGACCACCTGTCACTGGGTGACATCTCTATCATGGGTGATAGAGAGTTCGTATCTCTCATCCCCGCCTGCCAGAGCAGAGTGCAGCGCAAGGGTAAAGCCCAGAGAGTTGGGACATCCTAGAGCGGAAAGGAGGGCTCGCTTCCTTCCGCGTGGAATTCTCTACCCCGTACAAAAATCACTGCGGGCAACGTTCCCTCGCGCATGCTCTGTTCGCCCTCTGAATTCGCCCAGGGGGTTCAGCGGACGGAGATCGAAGGCTTCAAGATGGGCGGGGGGGGGTCGCACGAGGCAATCCGGCTTTGCTTCCCCCCCCCGACTTGACCCTGCCTTGGACTGCTGGGGGGGGCGCTGGGAGGACTTGGCACGCAGGCACCGCAGGGGACCTTATGGGGGGACTGCGAGGGGCGCCAGGGGACCTTTCTGGGTCCCCCTTTCGACAGAGCGGGGGTGTGGTGAGGGGGAAGGAGATACTCCTAGCTGCCCCTCCCCGTGGGAAAGTAGGAGTGGATTCTCCCACGGCGGGGGGAGTCTGGCGGTGGGAGGGAGTGATGGGTTCTGTGGTCCCGGATCTCCTGGGGAGGCTGGAGTTCTGGGCTGAGGCCAGTGTTGCCCCTCCAGGGCCGCCTCCCCCTCCCGGCCTGGGAGCCAAGGAATCCCCTCCCTCTGCGGCCCTTTGGCCAGCCCAGAGCAGGGAAGGGGAAGGACTCCGTCCGGTCTCGGCCCCAGGACATGCGGGGGGGGGGGGGGCTGAGCAGCTCTGCTCCCCAGGAAGGAGCCTCCTTCCACCGCCCCAAACGCAGCTCCCGTTTCCAGCAACAGAAGGGCCGGGAAGGGCTCCAAGTGGGACCCCCCCACCTGAGCCTCGGGGGCCCTCCTGCTCCAGCCACAGAGGGCGGGGGAGGCAGCCGCCGTTTCCCGGAGTCCCTCCTGGCAGCCCCCTCCTTGAAGTGGGGGGCGCAGACTGGCGCTTCCTCCTTCCTGGGGCTGCTTGTCCTGAGGCTGGGCCAGAGCCCCCCCCCCCAGGCCCCTTTCCCAGTGGGACTCTTCCCCCCTCTGCTGCCCTGCGACCCCCACTTTCCCCCCTGGGGCTGGCATGGCGTCTCTGGGGCTGCAGGGAAGAAAGAGGCTCCTGGGGGAGAGCAGGGACCCCCCCTCCAGACAGGGGGAAGCTTCCCTGGGGGTCGAGGGGGATCCCTTTGCAGCCAGTCGCAGTGATCTGGGATCTCTGGGGGGGGGGGGGAAGCACCTCCAGACTAAAATGTTTTTCAGGGTGCCGCTGCCCCTCTTCCCACCCCATTTGCAGGCTGCCCTCTGCAGGGACCCCCTTCTTAGGGCAGTTCCTCCCTGCCAGACCCTCTTGCAGCGGCTGGGGGGGGGGGTGAAGCCTTCGCCCTTCCCATCAGGCTGGGCGTGGAGAGAAACAGAGGCGGGCAAGAGGCAGAGGCGCATGCTCAGTTTCCTTCTGAAGCTCTGAGGCTGCCAGGACTGTGCCGCCTGCCAAGTGAGCCCCCTGGTGGTCGCCCTCTGACACGGCAGCTCCCCTTGCGAGCCGGAGCCAAGAGAGAGACGCGGCTTCGCCTCCTTTGCACCGCAACCCAAGCGGCGTTGAGGCCTGACGGGAGCGAGTGGTTCTTGTGTTCTTTAGTCCGCGTCATCTGTGCCTGACTGATCGAGGCGCAGCGGAAGGGTTAAGGCCAGAGAGCTGCGATGTCCTAGACAGGAAAGCAATGTCTATTTCCGGCCTTCCTTGGAAAAGAGGCTCACAGATGGAATGGTCTATCCATCCAGCTGCAGAGGGGGAAATCGCTCGCGCGTGCGCTCTTCCTCCGAAGCTGATGCTCCCGGCTTTTTGCGGGGCTTCTCCGGGGCGGAAAAGAAGGGGAGGCGTCTCTGCGGGGGATGGGGCCAGGATTGGGCTCCTCTCCTTTCCCCGCCTTTGAACTGGTCGAGTGGGGACCCTGGAGCGATTATGGGACTTTGTGCTCAGGCAGGGCCGGGGGCCTTTTGTGGGGGTCCTCGAGGCTTCTGGGGGGAACCAAAGGGCCTTTCGGGGTTCCCCCCTTGGGCAGGGGTGTGTGGAGGAGTGTGAAAGGCGGTGGGAAAAGGGCCTGGATGCCCCTCCCCGTGGGAAAGGAGCGGCGGATTTTCCCACGCCTGGCAAAGTTCCCTCCTCGGGGGAGGGGATAAATCCTGGGATGTATAGAATATATGCTATCTGTATAGACTCTATAGGGTGGGTAGAATGTCTATTGGAGGTTGGACTTCTCTCTCTCTCTCTCTCACACACACACACGCGTGATTTGATTGTTTATTGTTTCCTATGACTATCATTAAGTGTCGAACCTGATGATTCTTGATGAATATATCTTTTCTTTTATGGAAAAACATTTGTACCAAGACAGATTCCTTGTGTATCCAATCTCACTTGGCCAATGAAGCTCATACACACACACTTACCACAAATTGTACAGTCCAACTTTAAGGCGAACCAACCTAGCTGGGCTGCCCAGTGGCCTTCCTCTTCCACCTCTGCAGGGACTCCAGAGGTGGTTTGCCCAGCCATCGCCCCAATGGGAAGAGGGGGAAAGGAGTTGCCCAACCACAGCCAGAACACCCAAAACTCCTGGGCATAAAGAGGGGCCTCGTGGGGGGAGGGAATCCAAGGGACTCCAGGAGAAACTTTCAGCCCTTGAATTGTAAGGAAGCAGAGATGGAAAAGGGGCTTCTTGGGGGCTCCATTTACCCCCAGCCCTTCTTTTCTCCAGGGGAGCAAACTGCTGGGAAGGGATCCAGGCAGCCCTGATCTTTAAGGAGGAGAGAAGTTCAAAGTTCTCACATTGTTCAATGAAACTTTTTGCCTGAAGCCAAGTTCTCCAGCAGGGAAAGTTTCCATAGGGGCCTCCAGGGTCAGGGGGAGAAGAGAGAAGCTGCCACAGACTCCCTGTCTCTGCCCAGAGTCTCCTGGGAGGATTCAGCCACAGAGCAGAGCTGAAACTTTGATCGTAATTCTCCCTCTCAGGAGGGATTCCTGGATAAGTCAGCTAGTTCTTGCACTCAGAGTTTGTTGGGCCTTTCTCTGAAGGGAAATGAAAGGGAAATAATCCCTATGTGGTTCATCATGACAGGGGCAGAGATCGAATGAAATCCCTCATCTGGAATTGAGAGGTTTGGGAGCTTCATTCTTGAAATTGGCCCCAGAGGGAATACACGGCACCTGTGGCTGAAGACAAAAAGAAGTGTGACATTTGTTGGCATAAAAGTTAAAGAGACAATCCCTGGAGACAGTTAATGTCTGAGCATGTCACAGGTCTGAAATGGAAGCAACATTTCCTTTATTTTCAAAACTGATGCTCAATGACACCCTCACAAAAGGGTTGATGCAACAGTGTGGCCAGATTCCAAGAATAAAATGAACTTTAATGAAAAACTAGTCATCAGAACTTTGCATAGTTGAAAAAAATCACACCCCAAAACAAACACATGCACAGAGAGGGAGAAGTCAGAGACAACCAAGTGAAAAGAGATGGAGAAATCAAGGCAGCCCCTCACCTCATGTGGGGAAGGGAGGGAGGCAGGTAAAGGGAGGGAGGGAGGGAAGGGGAGCTCAGGAGCTTCCTGTTGCAGGCGGAAAACAGACATGCAAAATCCTCTTTCAACCTCCTTTAAGACCTGGGGATGCAGAAACCCATTCCCCATGTTCCCCTGCCTCCCTTTTCTTGTTTTCAATATTTTTTTTTATTTTTATATTTTAAAAAACATCTCTTTTGGTGAACAGCGTGGTTCCAGGTTGTTACATTTCAATACAAAATGACCATAGTTACATATTCATCTTTCGTGTTCAATTTCATCTTGTATTATTATTCCATTTTCCTTTAAATATTCTCAAATATTCTTATATTCATTACACTTATTTTATCCAATTCCAATTCATAGCATAACTTATTTCATTTTTCTTTGTTCTCATATCTTGTTCTACAGTATTATCTAAGGTTCTTATTTGATATTCATTTCATATATTTACTTTTATCTGTCACATTTGCAATTTCATCACATGCTATTATTCCATTTATTGTTCAATAGGTTCCATCCTAATTCTAATAATCCAGATGTCCCCTTTAATTGTCAATTCGAGCTTGCCATCCCTTTGCCTACACTCCCCCAATTTATTCCCTTTAAATCATTATAAAGTTTTACCATAGCATAGTCATTTTTTAATTATCACATACTACATTATTAAAAATCTAACTACTACAAATCGCATATGTATCTATATGCATGTATGTATACATATGGATATGTGTGTGTGTGTCAGATTCCGGATGGTATTTTTTTTCTCAATTACATTCTAAACCATCTATTTCAAAAATATTTATTCAATTAATTTTAAAAACTGATAATAGTTTTTCGATTACAATTCTAATCTCATTTTAACTTTATTCACTGCTTTATTAAATTTAAATTAATATTGTTACAATAAATTCCCATTTCCATATCTATTTCAATTAAATCTATATCTGGTTTAACAATAATCCTTAAAAGAAAAATATCTGTTCCATTCTTTTCCATTTTTAAATCGAAGTTCTTATATATCACAACACGTTACCTTGCAGAATTCCCCTTCCTGTTCTTCTATCCATTGTCTCTCATTCTTCTGACTATATAATTTTTTTTCATTGTTGTTTGCTTTCTACTTCCCATCATTTTCTGGTCTATTAATTCCCCATTTTTCCTTTAAAATTTATCTCCATTTCTTATTCCAATTATTTATTTTATCCCCCTCCCTCTCTTGATTTCTCCACTGTAATTTCCTCTTCTGCTCTTTCCTTTTCTTTTGTTTAATGTTCCAAACAATTCCTCCTTTAATTATCACATCAAACCTCACATTTTTAACTTTAATTCTTTTTTTCCTGTTTTAATGTTGTTCTACTTGTTCTTTAGGGCTGGTTTCCTCTTTATTTCACTCCTCCCTCTCTGTTTCTCTTTGTTCTCCTCACCCACACCCTCACCCTAACCCTATCTCTAACCCTAACCCTAACCCGCACCCTAACCCTCACCCTAACCCTAACCCTAACCCAAAACTAACCTTAACCTTAACCCTAACCCTAACCCCAACCCAAAACTAAGCTTAACACTAACCCTAACCGTAACCCTAACCCGAACCCGAACCCTAATCCCTCCTAAGGATTATGTTTCGCTGTGAATTCATTTTGAACATCCATTTTGTGCTTCGACTTCATGGGGACCTAAACGTAACCCTAACCTTACCTTAACCCTAACCCGAAGCCAACACTAAGCTTAACCCTAACCCTACCCTAACCCTACCCTAACCCTAACCCTACCCTAACCCAAACCCAAACCCAAACCCAAACCCTAACCTTTAACCCTAACCCAAAACTAAGCTTAACCCTAACCTTAACCGGAACCCTAAACCTAACCCTACCCTAACCCTAATCCTGACCCTAACCCTCACCCTCACCCTCACCCTAACCCTAACCCTAACCCTAATCCTAACCCTCACCCTCACCCTAACCTTAACCCCAACCTCAACCCGAACCCTAACCCCAAACTTAACCCTAACCTTAACCCTAACCCTAACCCAAAACTAAACTGAACCCTAACTGTAACCCTAACCCGAACCGTAACCCTAAAACGAAACCGAACCCGAACCCTAACCCCTCCTAAGGATTATGTTTCGCTGTGAATTAATTTTGAACATCCATTTTGCGCTTCGACTTCATGGGGACCTAAACGTAACCCTAACCCTAACCCAAAGCCAACACTAAGCTTAACCCTAACCCTAAACCTAACCCTAAATCTAACCCTACCCTAACCCTAACCCTAACCTTAACCCTAACCTTAACCCTAACCCTAACCCTAACCCAAAACTAACCCTAACACTAACCCTAACCCTAACCCAAAACTAAGCTTAACCCTAACCCTAACCGTAACCCTAACCGTAACCCTAACCTTAACCCTAACCCTAACCCTAACCTAACCCTAACCCGAACCCTAACCCTGACCCTGACCCTGACCTTGACCCTGACCCTAACCCTACCCTAACCCTAACCTTAAACCAAACCCTAAACCTAATCCTAACCCAAAACTAAGCTTAACCCTAACCCTACCCTAACCCTAATCCCAACCTTAACCCAAACCCTAACCCTAACCCAAAACTAAGATTAACCCTAACCCTAACCCTAACCCTAACCCTAACCCTAACTCCAAAGTTAACCCTAACCCTAATCCTAACCCTATCCCTAATCCTGACCCTAACCCTCACCCTCACCCTCACCCTCACCCTCACTCCAAACTTAACCCAAACCCTAACCCTAACCCTATCCCTAATCCTCACCCTCACCCTCACCCTAACCTTAACCCCAACCCTAACCCTAACCCCAAACTTAACCCTAACCCTAACCCTAACCCAAAACTAAGCTTAACCCTAACCCTAACTGTAACCCTAACCCGAACCGTAACCCTAAACCGAAACCGAACCCTAACCCCTCCTAAGGATTATGTTTCGCTGTGAATTCATTGGCGACATCCATTTTGCGCTTTGACTTCATGGGGACCTAACGCTAACCCTAACTCTAACCCTAACCCGAACCAGAACCCGAACCCGAATCAGAAACGGAAGCAGAACTGGAACCAGAACCAGAACCAAAAACGGAAGCAGAACTGGAACCAGAACCAGAACCAGAAATGGAAGCAGAACTGGAACCGGAACCAGAACCCGAATCCGAACCAGAACCGGAACTGGAACCCAAAACGGAACCCAAACCCAAACCCAAACTCAAACCTTCCAATGTATTTTTTCAATGTATTTTACTTGAAGAGATAGAGAAGCCTGATAGAAAAGTTCAAGAATTATGTTGCGCTGTGAATTCATTGGCGACATCCATTTTGCACTTCAACTTCATGGGGACTGTTAGGGATAACATTGTTCACCCTAACTGTTTTAGGTGAAATACTAACTATGAATCATAGTTAGTGTATGCAGCTTTAACTGTAAAATGGCAACTGTGGGTGTGGTTATGAAAACCATATAAAAGTAGCAAGGCTACAGCTTGCTCTCTCTCTCTCTGGCTTTGATGATCCCTGATTACTGCTTGGAAGCAGGACTGCATTGCTCGAACGGGAGAGACAACAACGGACTGATTTATGTGAACTGATAATAGGATATTCTACATGGACTTTGCTAACTGAATATCCCTGAATGGACTGACTACATGGTAACTGAATATTGGACTGTTTTTGACTATGCTATAAACTTATACTGGAATAAAATATATTCTTGATAGCACAAGCGTATCTGTTATTTTTACTGTATGTTAATAAACATACAAGCTTAGCTCACTCATTTATCTGTGTGCCTATCTGACTAACGCTGCACATTCTGTTTAGCTTGTCTACCTAACCCTGGTTAGGGAACCCAGGCTTAACAGGGACCTAACCCTAACCCTAACCCTAACCCTAACCCTAACCCTAACCCTAA
>BLBF01000074.1:35429-46006 GCA_015471245.1 Laticauda colubrina
CCTAACCCTAACCCTAACCCTAACCCTAACCCTAACCCTAACCCTAACCCTAACCCTAACCCAAACCCTAACACGAACCCAAACCCTAACCCTAACCTGAACCCTAACTCGAACCCGAACTGAAATACTAACTCAAACCAGAACCTGAATCTGAACCAGAACCAGAACCTGAACCAGAATCAGAACCACAACCACAACCAGAACCAGAACCCAAACCTGAACCCAAACCAGAACCGGAACCAGAACCAGAATCAGAACCACAAACACAACCAGAACCAGAACCCAAACCAGAACCCTAACCCTAACCCTAACCCTAACCCAAAACTAAATTTAACCCTAACCCTAACCCTAACCCCAAAGTTAACCCTAACCCTAACCCAAACCTTAACCCTAACCCTAACCTGAACGCTAACTCGAACCCTAACTGAAATCCTAACCTGAACCAGAACCTGAAGTAGAAGCAGAACTGGAACCGGAACCGGAACCAAAACCAGACCGGAACCGGAACTGGAACCCGAATCCGAATCTGAACCAGAACCGGAACTGGAACCCAAAACGGAACCCGAACCTGAGCCCAAACCCAAATCCTAACCCGAACCCTCCAATGTATTTTTTCATTGTATTTAAAGGCCCTGTCACACTGGCCGACGGATGCATAACATTTGTAAAAAGGACACAGCGGAAGAGCAAAATGTTCCCTCCGTTGTTTTCCGCTCTCAAAAGGGGCAAAAATTTGCATAAAGAGAGCGGACAACACGGAAAGGAATGGACGGGGGGAGGTCGTAGGGCAGATGGAAAGCGGATGCTCCAGGGAAGCCTAGCGGATGGAAGCGGATGGGAGCAGATGGCACATCCGCAGGGCTTTCCGGGGAGCAGAGCAAAGCGGACGCGCAGCGGATACAGCGGATGCAGAGTGGATGCCGAGCGGATGAAGCGGATGCAGAGCGGATGCCTAGTGGATGCCTAGCGGATGCCTAGCGGATGCCTAGCGTTCACTGCACATGCCGGGAGGATGCATTGCGTCAGCCCCGCGGATACAAAGGGAAGCAGCTCGCAAGCAGGTCACCATTCAGAGGAAAGACCTGCTTCCAGACACAGCTTGCCAGCCTGCCAGCCAGCCAGCCAGCAACCCAACAACCATGGGGAAGAAAAGGAAGCCTCTGCCATTTGCTGCCAGCCCAGGCAAGAGGGACAGGGCCACCCTCCCACCCCCTGGCCCTCACTCTGGTTCTGCTGGGGCTTCTGCTGCCTGGGGCTTCTGCTGCCGAGAGTCAGCTCCTGTCTCCAGGCAGGTGTCTGTCGAGCGTCCCACGGCGGAGAACCGGCCGACAGCTGTTCTAACCATGGCGGAGCGCGTGGAGGACTCCCTGGCGCAGTGGGAGAAAGGAGACGGCACTTCCACCATAGTCCAACCCGCATCCACCCCCAGCTCCACCTCCACAGAAAGGCAGAGAGCCAGACAGCAAGAGGGGCAGAGCCACACTGTCCTGCTGGAGATCAGGGACACCATCTGGACCAGCATAGATCTCCTCTCTCAGCTGCTCCACACCGACTCCTCATCCTCCAACCGCAGGCCCTTCCTCACCTATGTCAACCAGACCCTCAGGAACATGGAGGAACCCCAGTACCAGGTGGTGAAGGACCGAAACACCGATCTGCTTCACAACCTTCCAGATCCAGAAGAACCTGCTCCCACCCAGTCCAGGTCTGCTCCTCCACCCCAGGTGATGTCCCTCCCATTCCAAGGCTTCCCACAGCCCCTCACCTACCAGGGCTACGGCTACCAGGAGGTCCAGCAGCACAGGTAGCAGCCCTTCCCAGTCCAGGCACAGACTCATCGGACGCAACCGTTGCCACCGGTTCCACTGATGCCACCGATGCCACCCACGCCACTGATGCCACCGATGCCACTGATGCCACCCACGTCACCGATGCCACCCACGCCAGTCCTCACCCAGCTGCAGACCAGACAGCCCCACTACACTGCTCCTTGCTCCACCCCACAGCCAAGCCCGGCCTCAGTACCTCTGTTGTCGGTACTGGGGCTGACACCCCATGGCATGGAAGAAGGAGCTCTCAACATCACGGGGCTGAGCCAGCTGTCTGAGAGCTTCCTCAACACACTGTCACCTGTTGTCCTCTTGGGGCCAGGCACCCCAGTGGCGCTTCAGACCAGCACTCCAGCAGCACCTACCTCCACAGCACCTGGACCCTTCACCCCTGAGACTGGGCACACCTCTGAGTGACAGAGAAGAGTGCCTGAGACTGTGTGGCTACCTGTAGACTTTATTTGGACACTTGACTTGGGTCATTTTTTTTTACAGCTTGTGATTAATAAAGATTATCTTTGCTTCACACACTTGCTTCATTTATTTTTTTAAATAAAGTCTTGGTGGAAACTTTTAGAAATGGTTTAGCCTTTGCATGCTTGTGGGATGGGTTAAGATAGCAGTGAGGTGGGCAGGGATACCGTTGGGATGGGTAATAGCTGTGGGATAGATAAACCTCCAGTGCAAGCATAGTGGGACTCTATGGTCCACCCTCCCAGGTGCCACACCTATGGCCCTTCATTATCAATACCAATGTAAGCATTGATCCACACATGTCAACATAAACAGAACTCTTTATTAAATGCCCTGTTCATTGTAGGCCCACCCAACATACATGGCCCAATCTTATCAGTGTGATGAGACAGGCTGAAAGAAGCATCCATTAAGCATCTATCATCCTGTCTTGCCACTCCACTGCTCCAGCTGGGGAGTTTCACCCGTGTTTCAGGAGGTTGCGCTGCTTCTTCCCTTCACGTGAGGCTCTGTTGGGGCCTTGCACATCCTCAGTGTCTATCAGGTTTCGCCCTTGCCTCCATTCCCCAGGCTCCATGTCCCCATTGCCTTGTTGGAGGTCCACGAGCCTGTTCTGCAAGACTGGGTAGCGGGTGCGCATGAGATTGTGCAGGATGCAGCAAGCTTCCACGATCCTCCTCACGGTCTCTGGGCGATGCTGCATGGTGGTGAGAAGTACCTGGAACCTGTTGGCCAGGATGCCAAAGGCGTTTTCCACCACTCGTCTTGCCCTGGACAGCCTGTAGTTGAAGATCCTCTCTTCACGGGTGAGGCATCTGGAGGTGTAGGGCTTCATGAGGTAGGTTCTGAGGGAGAAGGCGTCATCCCCCACGATGGAGTAGGGCACATCTTGTGTGTCATTGGGCAGGGGGTCTGAATCTGGGAAGCCCATGATGAGGTTGCGTTCCAGTCCCTCCTTGAGGTCACTGGCGTTGTATACCTGGGCATCTGAACCTGACCCATTGCCTGAAGCATCGATGTACATGAACTTGTAGTCAGCATCGACCATGGCGAAGAGGATGATGCTGAAGAAGCCCTTGTAGTTGAAATAAGTGGACCACGACTTGGCTGGAGCTTTGCAGACCATGTGCTTGCCATCTATGGCTCCAACGGTGTGGGGGAAGTTCCACCTCTGATACCACTGCTCTGCAACTTTCTTCCAGCCTTCTTCAGTGGAGGGGCACTGGAGGAGCTCCTCCAGGTATTCTTCAATTATGGCCTGCACCACTTCTCTGACCACAATGCTGATGGTGTTGTGTGGCACCCTCCAGCCGTACTGCATGCTCCTGTAAGTGTCCCTGAGGCCAGGTGGCGCAGAGTCAGTGCCACCAGTCCAGGGTCCAGGCTGGGCCGGAAGTTGGTGCTCTGCTTGGTCAACCTGGCTGCACAACTTCGTCAAACATGGCTGGAGGCATTCTCATGAAGTTCTGGAATGCACAAGTGTCTTTGTTCCTCAGCTCCACCATCAGCCTGTTGTACAGTCCATACTCTGCTTTTCTCCTGATCCATCTTCGGACCCAGATGCTTCTTGGCTGCCTCTTTTTCTTCCCGTAGTGGAGTTGAAAGAGCCTGTAGATGGCTTCGCACTGTTGCAGAATGATGGTGGCTACCAAAAGGACTGTGTTACGATACATGGTGGACATGACTGGATGCTGTGGAAGAGCAAGAGGCAGCTGAAGGCTGCAGAGGTCTGCACAGCAGGGCTGCTGGTCTGAAAGTGAGATCCAGGTGAGTTGCTCCCCCTTTTTATAGGCAATATAGGTTTTCCACTATGTGTCCTTTTGCATCCTCTAGGCATCCTCCTGACATCCTTAATATCTGAGATGGGTCCTGTCTGCAAACGTTTTTTCCATTTTAAATGCTTTGTTTGCGAGCTGCATCCGCTTTCATCCTTTCTCCGTCCGTGCTACCAATGCTGCACGTCCATTCCGCATCCGTTCCGCTTCCTCCCTGTGTCCGCTTTCCGCTGGAGCGGATTTGAGTTGCGCGGATGTAGTGGATGCGTAATGGATGACAACGGATGCAGAACGGATGTTCCCCGTATGCGTAGCAGATGCAGAACGGACGCGTTGGATACATTTTCCGCTCAGAAAGTTTTGAGCAGCTCAAAACCTTTTGAGCGGATGGAACCTCAGTCGACAGATGCTGGATGGATAGAGAGGAAGAAAAACTGATGCAATGAGTGCAGAACGGAAGCATCGCGTTAACCAACGGATGGCAAGTGTTTCTCTCCGTTTTACATCATCTTTCCATCCGTTGGTGCAGTGTGACATGGGCTTAAGAAGTTTGCAGACAAGAAAAGATCTCCACAGAAAGTATATAAAGTGGGCGACAAAGTTTTCCTGTCCACCAGATACCTGCAGACCACTCAAAAGTAAAAGAAGCTTGGTCCTAAGTATGTTGGTCCTTTCACGATTGAACGGATTATAAATCCTGTAACAGTCCAGCTGAACTTACTGAAAACTCTTCGACGAATTCATCCGGTGTTCCATGTTAGTTTGCTAAAACCTGAACATACTTCTGATTTAAGACCCATCCAGGCTGACCCTCCCATACAAATACTGATTGAAGGTGAACAACATTTTGAAGTTAAAGAAATTCTGGGCTCTCGCAAATGGAGGGGTCGACTCCAGTATCTTGTAGCCTGGAAACATTTCCCTTCTTCACAAGCCGAATGGGTTAACGAAACGTTAAAGCCCCTAAGTTGATCAAGGCATTTTGTTCCAAGTATCCTGATAAGCCTTAGGATTGTATTCTTTTGGAATTGTTTAATGATTAATAATTGTCTTTATATTTTCTCCTCTCTCTCTTCTAGGACTGATGGTTTTCCCTTTTCTAGGAAGGCCGAATGTCAGCCTTCAAGATTTTCTACTATCGCTTTGCATCTTTCGGCTGTCATAAGAAACGGGGGGGAGGGGAGGTAGGGATAAGTCTGGGAAGTGAGCTGGAGGTGTTACATTCTTCTGTTGTATAAATGAGGGGGGGGAGCATACAATAGAGTTAGGTTTCTATTTCTCGCTTAGCTTTCTTCTTTCTCTGTGCAACTGCAACCCGTTATCAAAGTATGCCAAGGTCAACGGACAGAGGCCTCATCATCACCTGAAGATGCCCACACGATCATATTCACAACTTCTAATTGGAAGAGTCATCTGAACTATTGGGAGTGGGAACACTTCCATCACTTTGTATATGTGAATTGCGCGCCTAATTTCTCAGATTCAGAATTCTTTGGTTGCTACCACTTCACTTTCAGTAAAAGATATCTTTTCTCTAAGTTAAAGAGTCTAAGTATTTCTTTCCTGGATTTTGAATGGAGCTCTGCCTGACAGGCTCTCTGTTCCCGATGGCCCCATGTCCAAGCGTTTTTTTAAATCTAGCAGTCAATGTAGTGGTTCTGCTATTGTCGCCTTATGGGGTAGAAACACATTGTAAAAAGTTATGAGGCCTAGGAAAGCCTGGAGATCGGTTTTGTTTTTTGGTCTGGGAACGTCTTTGATAGCCTTCACCTTCTTTTCGGTTGGGTGAATGCCTTGCTCATCGATTAAATAGCCCAAAAATTCGACCCGGTTAGTGGCCAGTTCACATTTTTCCTTCTTAACTTTTAGGCCTGATTTTCTAAAGCAAATTAAGACTTCTTTTAACCTGGTCTCTAGCTGGCTGGCCTTTTTTGCTGAGACCAGTACATCGTATGGGACGACACCTTTGATTCCGTTTAGTAGGCATTCCATGAGGCTTTGGAAAACACCTCGAGCAACGTTAACACCTAATTGGAGGCGGTTACATTTGAATGCCCCTCTTTGCATTACTATCATTTGTGCCTCTGCTGTTATTGGATCAACAAGTAGCTGCTGATAAGCTTGTGCTAGGTTGAGTTTTGTGAATATTTTTCCTCCCCCTAGTGAGTGCAATAAATGTTGCATTACTGGCACTGGGTATGCGCTTTGTTGGAGCGCGTGGTTCAGGGTTGCCTTATAGTCCCCACAGATGCGCACTGACCCATCAGGCTTTACCGGTATGACAATAGGGTTTTCCCACTTGGCGTGGTCGATTGGTTCTAAAACCCCTTGCGCTATCAACTTATTCAGCTGTTCATCAATTTTTGGTTTAAGCGCGAATGGAACGCGCATCTGGCCTTTAAAAGAATGGGGGCTATTTTCGGGTCTAGGCTAAATGAAATTGGGGTCCCCTGGTACTTGCCTAGAGTCCCGTTGAATACATCTTGGAATTCGTGGAGTAGGTTCTCCTCCCAGTTGGTAGTAGCAATGCGGTTGATCCCGGTCATCCCGATTCCCAGAGGCGCGAACCATTTGATTCCTAGCAGACTAGGGCGGTCACGGTTGATGATAGTCAGAGGCAAGAGTTCGGCGGGTTGTTTAAATTCAACTAAAAAATGTCCAAGGCCAACTACTGGGATTCGCTTTACCTGATAGTCTTTTAGCACAAGTTTTTGTTTCTTTAGTTCTTTCTGCTTGATGTTCGGAATTAGGCACCAGATGGTATTCCAGGATACCATAGATAGGAACGACCCTGAGTCGACCTCCATCTCGCAGGGTCTCCCCTCGATGCTCACCTCTATACGAACCTTCTTTCCGCTTTCTGCCCTGGCATTATCGCTGGTGACTATCTGATGCGTTTCTTCTCTGTCACCAGTTCTTTTATTGTGGTTCCATCGGTTGCCGGCTTGTTTGTCATCGTGTCTGGGGGGGTGCTGCCACGTCTTTTTGGACTATGGCTCTTTTTGTTGCAGCAGACCCTTTCGATGTGCCCCCTTTTATTACAACCCCGGCATATTGCGTCAAGGAACCTGCATTCAGACTGCAGGTGATTGCCTCCGCAGCCTGCACATTGAAATTCCCGCCGATTCTTCCTCTTTTCAGATTTGGTCTATATGAATAGAGTCTATGGACATCTTTGTCATCGTCTTCGGTGTCACTCTGGGTTTCGACGTCCTCATGGTGGGTTGTCGCTGTGGGCTGTTTCTTTCCTCCCTCTGCCTTCTTTTCCCTGGTTTGGGTTGGCAGGTCTGGAACTGCGTTCATTTGCCTCATGGTGGCTGCTAACTTTTTCGCTGCTTCGGCAGCGGTTGCCTCAGCAATGGCCTCGGCCACATTTATGTTCAGCCTGTTGAGGAGTTTCCTCTGAAGGGTAGAGTCTTTCAGGCCGAGGACTACGTGGTCTCTCATAGCCTTGTCCATGTTTTGAAACTCACATGCTCCTCCAATGTGTCTCAAGGCTGCCACAAAGTCTGCTATGGTTTCATCCTCCTTCTGGTCCCTTTTGTAAAATTCGTGCCTTTTGATTAGATTGGAGACCACTAGTGCGTAGTGTGTTCGGAGCATTCGGTTCAGGTTGGACCAGGTTATCTGCTTGACATCTCTGGGTTTTGCCAGCGCCTTCGCCATTTTGAATACGGCTGGTCTGCAGTGTGTAAGGAAAACAGCCCTCTTCCTTTGATCTGAGATTTCTTCCATCTCATTGCTTTCTAAGAACATAAGAAAGCGATCGATATACAATTCCCAATTCTCTACATCTGGATTGAAGGGTGCGGGTGGTGCGTTGTTACCAGCCATCTCTTATCGCTCAGTTCAGATCACCATGTTCTTCAGTCTCTGCTTCTACGACGATCCCTTCCTCATCACCAGTGTTCCATCTGGAAAGAAGCACGTGAGACCGGGTTCCAAACAACAACTCTTTATTTCAAACCACTAGGTAAAGAAACGGAACATAGCCCAAGCCGCGGCAGCCCTTTATATAGCGGCTAGCCTGCTGGTTTGTGGCCAATGACAGTTATTTAATTCCTGTTGCCATTCGGCAGCTTCCCAGATTGGTTCCTAGCAAACCAATCCGTAAGTGGCCTTTTCGGCCAATCAGAATGAAGTACTTGGAACCTACCAAGTTCCATACAGAACACCAAGAAAGAAAAGAGAAAGAGAAAGAAAGAAAAGAGAGAAAGGAAGCAAAAGGAAATAAAGGGATAGACAAAGAAAGGGAGAGATGGAAGGAAGGGACAAAGAAAGAAAAAAAAAGAAAGAGAGGGAGAATGGAGAAAGTGAATGATATATATGAATGGATAGATAAATACATGGAAGGAGGGAGGGAGGGAGAGAGAAAAAAAGGATAGGAAGAAAGGACATAAACCCTGGCTTCAGAAGACTCTTTGAAGCAACACAACAATCTTGGGCTGGCCTGCAAGGGATCTCAGAGGTCATCTAGTCCAACCCCCTCCTCCAGCAGGAGAACCTTACAGAATCAAACAATAGCAGGGTCAGAAGGCTGTGTGCACGTGTGTGTTTGTGTGTTTCTGTTTATGATTGTCAAAACTCCAAAAACAGGTCAAGGAGCTCTGGGGAGATGAGTCATAAATTAGAACACTTGCTAAGCAACTAGCCATTAAGCAACGACCAATTGTATTTGGTTTGCCAGTCACATGGCCACATGGCCATGCCCATCTGGTCACGTGACCACCAAGCCATGCCCACAAATTAAGCCACACCCTCAGAACCACTTGTTACAAAATTTGAATCCCACCCCTGGATGGAACTGAGAAAAGATTTCAGCATTAAGTGATAACCAGTCGGTCCCTTCTCATGACCCCATTAACACGCATTTCTCCCCTCTTCTTACACCCATAATTTTAAGGTGTGATATCAGAACAATCTTGATAATTTCAGGTGAACTGAAAGCCTTGGAGCTGCTTCCTAGGAACAGGAGGCCCATTGCTCCATCCTAGGGAGGGTGAAAGGGAGGCATGGAGAGCTCTGGCCAGGTTTAGCCTCCTTAAGAGCCTCCCAGATGATGGACCTGCCCCTTCAGGGAACACTTTTCCCCAAGCAGGCGAAAGGAAGCTTCTTTCCCCCAGTGGGGCCAAAAGGACCTCCGTCCACTCACGATTCAATCCCACCTGATACAGTCCAAGCCTGGATTCAGGCCTCGGTCAACAGAATTGCCACCTTTGTTGCTATTCTGGGCACAAGGAGCAAACAGCCAGAAGCTACTAGGAACACATTTCCCAGCCCTTGTGGGTTTCTCACACAGTTGATGGAGACCTTGAATTGTACGTGGTCCACAAAATGGAACAATATTGAAGCCTCCCAAGCAGCCTAAGGGAAAAAATCCAGTTTCTACTGCCCAGATTCAATTCTTGGTGAAGGTCAACCACCTTTTGGGAATAGCATCAGCCCTCTTGAAATGGGACCTCAGGCTTTGGAAAACAGAGGAAAGACATAAAAATTTTATCCTACCTTGTTGAGCAACTTTAGCCATGAAAGAACATTTTTTCTGATAGAAAGTCTCTGTCTTTGAAAATACGCCAGAGTCTCTTCCCTGGGATCATCCTTGGGAAGAACCAAGGAGCCCGAAATGGCCACATCTGCTGCTACCTCTCCATTTGGGTCCATGTAGAATTCAAAGTCCGAAATAGTGACAAACTCATTCTTCTCCAGGAAAGGATGGAACTAGAATGGGAACATGCAGCAATTTTTAAAGCATAAAACTTTGTTTCTTATCCCAGACACTTTTTCACATTTGAATCTTTCTTCTGTAGTTGTCTAATTTATAGACATGCTGTCAGTCTTCAAGATCTTCTGCTATTGCTTTGCATCTTTTCGACTGCCATAAGTAACGGGGGGGGGGTGGAAAAGGGAGGTAGGAATAGCTGGGGAAGTGAGCTGGAGGAGTTATATTCGTCTGATGTATAAATGGAAGGGGGGAGCATAAAATAGAGTTAGGTTTCTATTTCTCGCTTAGCTTTCTTCTTTCTCTGCGCAACTGCAACCCGTTATCAAACTATGCCAAGGTCAACGGACAGAGGCCTCATCATCACCTGAAGATGCCCACATGATCCTATTCACAACTTCTAATTGGAAGTGTCATCTGAACTATTGGGGGTGGGAACACTTCCATCACTTTCTTTTTTTTTTTTTATTAAAGTTTTTATTAATTTTCTACAAACAAACAAACATACAAAACATTAAAAAGATCTACTCTCATATATACTTCCGGTGTATCGGTTGGTTCATCAGTTTTGTGCATTCATTTTATAGTGTCAATTACAATTATATTGCATAACCACTCATATTGTCAATCCATATTCTAATATTACTAAAGAAAAAAATAAAAATAAAAAAATCTTTTTTCTGACTATACTTTTAATCATTCATGCTTTGCGAGATAACAATACTTCAAACAATTTATTCTATAATTTGTCGTATAGTCATAACAAATCAATCCTAAAAA
>BLBF01000074.1:46106-106648 GCA_015471245.1 Laticauda colubrina
CCACATGATCATATCCACAACTTCTAATTGGAAGTGTCATTTGAACTATTGGGGGTGGGAACATTTCCATCACTTTCTATATGTGAATTGCGCGCCTAAATTCTCAGATTCAGAATTCTTTGGTTGCTACCACTTCACTTTCAGTAAAAGATATCTTTTCTCTAAACTAAAGAGTCTAAGTATTTCTTTCCTGGATTTTGAATGGAGCTCCGCCTGACATTATTCTGAATCTCATCCACCGGCCCACCCGGAGAGAATACCCAATTTTCTTCTGAGGGGGCCTGGACATCATGTCATCTTCAAATAGTGACCAGGAGCATCTGGGAGCCATTGGAGGCCAAGATTCTTTGCTGGTGCAGGAAGCCCAGTCGCTAGCAGAGCTCAGTCTGGAAGAGGATCCAGCTGTGAAGCCCAGATGGTCAGTGGGGGTTGGTTGGAAAGATCCGGAGAAGGACCCCCCCCCCTGGGGTCACAACTACCCATCGGCGTGGAAAAGAGGAGCCTTGGCAAGAGAAGGAAAAGAGGGAACTCTTGCTGGATCAAGCCAGGAAACTCCTGAATGAAGCCTTTGAACAACCTCAAGCTCCACAAAGGTATGAAGGGGGAGGGGAGGCAGCCCCAGCCAGAAGAAGCAGAGCAACTCCCTCTCCCATAAATCAACCCGATCCAGCAGCAGCCCCGGGGCCTTCGGCGGGAGGTGTGACTCCTAGAAGGCGTAGAGCTCCTAGGCTGCCTCCGTTAGAAGTAAAATACGGAGGGGATCCCAAAGCCTTGGGATTTTTCTTAGCTCAAGTCTGGAGCCATATGGAGGAGTATGGGGAAGATTTTCCCTCAGAAGCAGCCAAAGTGAGGTGTGTTACCAGGGCTCTGGAGGGAATAGCGGTAGAGTGGATGGTGACTTTGCATAATGATAATGCTCCTCAGTTGCTGAATTATAACCTATTTATGGCTGCACTGCGGGCTAGGTTTGAGGACCCACTGGCGGAGCGCAAGGCCCGAATTAGGATGAAAACCATAAGACAGGGGCGGAGGTCTGTGGCTGATTACACTCAAGAATTTAGGCAGTTAGCAGGCCATTTCCGAGGCTGGCCCCAAGAAGCTCTGATAGAACTGTTTAAAGATGGTTTAAATGAAGATGTGTACCAGAGATGCACTGCTAGAAGAGACCCCAATAACTTGCAGATGTGGTACCTGTTGGCAGAAGAAGTGGAAATTGATTTAATCCGAAGTAAACGGCGGGGGGGTTATGGGTGGAGCAAGCTTTCCCCCTCGCGCCCTCAAGAGGCTCCTAAACCTCAGAGGGGAGGAGTGGCAGCAAGACCCAACCCCTCAGCCTGCTTTCGATGCGGGAAAGAAGGTCACCGGGCTGTGAACTGCAGAGTCAAGTTGGAGGAAAAGGGGGCGCCCAAGGAAGGAAAGAAACCTGAAAAATCCCCAGCGAAGCCTCGCGAAACAACACTAAAGACGAGAGAGACAGCAGAGGTCGCCCGTCCCGCAGGAGAAGAATCAGAAGCCCCAGTGACCCCTGAGGAGGAGGTTTCTGACTCGGAAGATGACTTCCTGGTAAGTCCAAGTGTGGGCCCTATGACCATCCCGGTGAAGTTGAGGGTACCCAATTCAGGGGTCGAAGGGGAAGTGCTAGCCCTGTTAGATTCTGGTTGTACCAGGTGTATAATAAACATGGAAGTAGTGAAGAAAATGGGCCTAAAGTTAAAACCTTTGAAGATGCCCATTTCCTTTTGCCAACTAGATGGATCAGTGGCTGGAGGTTGCCCTGCACGTTATGTCACGGAACCTATAGAAATGATCATGGGAGAGCATAATGAGACTCTGTGGTTTATTGTGGTCCCTGGGATGGAGCAACCATTAATACTGGGATTTCCCTGGCTCCGGAAATGGAACCCCCAGGTTAACTGGAGAAAGGGGTTGTTGCGCATACGCACAAAGCAGCAACCGGGAGGAGGGGCCAGATCGCAGCCGAAGCCTGGGGGCCTAATTGAAATAGCTTCCACAAGTACTGAGCCCATAAAAGATGAAGAGAAAATTCCTAAAGAGTATTGGGATTTAAAAGAAGTGTTCAGTGAGAGGGCCTCGGATGAGCTTCCGCCTCACCGACCAACAGACTGTGCTATTGAGATTTTGCCTGGGGTGAAACTCCCGAAACCAAAGTTGTACTCAATGACCCCACGGGAATTGAAAGAGCTAAGATTGTTTATTGATAAAAATTTGGAACGTGGTTTTATTCAACCCGCTAGACCCCGGGTAGCGGCCCCAGTGTTGTTCCGTGAAAAGAAAGATGGTTCCAAACGCTTGGTGGTGGATTACAGAAATTTGAACGCTATTTCTGTGGAAAACGTGTACCCCCTTCCTTTGATGAAGGACATGTTGGCCCATTTAGCGAAGGGAAAGATCTTCACCAAGTTGGATTTGAGAGAAGCATACTACCGGATTTGAATTAAGGAAGGGGATGAGTGGAAGACCGCTTTTAACTGCCCAATGGGATGTTTCCAATTCAACGTTCTTCCTTTTGCTTTACAAGGGGCCCCAGCTGTATTCATGCAAATGATCAATCAAGTGTTACATGAGCATTTATACAGGGGGGGTTTGGTTTATCTTGATGATATCCTTATCTACACAGAGACCCTGGATGAACATGTGAAGTTAGTGCGGTCGGTTTTACAGAAACTGTGTGCCGCTAAGTTGTATGCTAAATTGTCAAAGTGTGAATTCCACCAAGACAAAATTGACTATTTGGGATATCGCATTTCATATGAAGGCATAGAGATGGATCCAGAAAAGGTGCATGCTGTTCTGGAGTGGGCTCCACCACGCACTAGAAGACAACTTCAAAGCTTTTTGGGATTTGCAAATTTTTATCGGCAATTCATCCCGACGTTTGCTAAGATAGCAATGCCCATCACCAATCTCTTAAAAACAAAAGGGGAGGTGAAGCTGAGGCCAGGAAAGCCGCTGGAGTGGTCCATGGAGTGCCAAGCCGCTTTTGAAAAGCTAAAACGACTATTTGCTGCAGAACCAGTGCTGAAACACCCGGATATGGACACTCCTTTTGTGATTCAAGCTGATGCAAGTGATGTAGCTATTGGAGCGGTATTACTGCAAATCAACGAGAAAGGGACCTTGCAGCCTTGTGCGTATACCTCCCGTAAACTGTCTGAAACAGAGAGAAGATGGGCCGTCTGGGAGAAAGAAGCTTTTGCAGTTCGTTGGGCCTTGTTGACCTGGAGACATTTCCTGGAAGGAGCAAAACACCCGTTTGAGGTTTGGACTGATCATAAGAATCTGGAAGCCTTAAAAACACCCCGGAAGCTGTCCCCTAAACAAGTTCGGTGGGCCCAGTATTTCAAGCGATTCAATTTCTCATTGAAGTACATTCCGGGCGGGAAGAATTTCATGGCGGATGCTCTCTCTAGACTACCTCAATATAATAGTATGCGTCAGGAGGTGATAAGCCCAATTGTCTCAGCCAAACACCTAGCTGCCCCAGTGGTTACCAGAGCCCAAAGGAAAAACCAAGAAGTGGTTTTAGCGAATGACCTTACCGAACAATTAAAAGAAACTTTAAAACTGGACGAATGGTTCCTGGCTCATTCAAGTGACTATACAATTAGAGATGGTTTGGCTTGGGTGGGGGCCAAGTTGTATGTGCCACAAGTATTGAGGAGCCAAATACTACAATAGGCTCATGATTCTAAAGCAGCTGGCCATTTCGGATTTGTGAAGACCTTACATCTAGTCAAGCGGCAATTCTGGTGGCCTACTTTAAAGAAGGACATTGAAATTTACGTAGCTAGCTGTCCGATTTGTGCTTCGGCAAAGAGACCTCCTGGTAAGCCAGTAGGATTGTTACAAAATGTAGCTAGACCAACGACTCCTTGGAAGGAAATCTCTATGGACTTTATAGTAGAACTACCCGAAAGTGGTGGACACACGGTCATTTGGGTAGTGACTGATTTGTTTTCCAAACAAGTACATTGCATACCTTGTTCCAAGATTCCATCTGCTAAGACGCTGGCTAAACTATTTATATCACATATCTACAGGTTACATGGCGTCCCGGAACACATAATCTCTGACAGAGGGGTCCAGTTTACTTCAAATTTTTGGAAAGAGTTCCTGAAGTTAATAGGCTTCTCCCAGGGGCTAAGCTCTGCCCACCACCCCCAAACCAATGGGGCTTGTGAGAGGACTAACTCAGTGTTAGAACAATATCTCAGATGTTACATAAACTATCAACAAGATAACTGGTCCGAATTACTACCATTTGCTGAAGTGGCATACAACAACTCCGTACACAGCAGTACTGGATTTACTCCATTTAAAGTGGCTTCGGGACAAGATTTCACTCCCATACCTGAACTTCCTCATGAAAAGCCAAATATCCATTCGTTGGATGAATGGATAACTCAACTCCAACTTAACTGGCCAGTGACACGCAAAGCATTAGATGAGGCCCATCAAGCTCATAAGAAATTTGCTGACAAGAAAAGGTCCCCACAGAAGGAATATAAAGTGGGCGACAAGGTTTTCCTGTCCACCAGATACCTGCAGACCACTCAAAAGTCAAAGAAGCTTGGTCCTAAATACGTTGGTCCATTCACAATTGAACGGATTATAAATCCTGTAACGGTCCAGCTGAACTTACCAAAAACTCTTCGACGAATTCATCCGGTTTTCCATGTTAGTTTGCTAAAACCTGAGCGTACTTCTGTCCTAAGGCCCATTCAGACTGACTCTCCCATACCAATATTGATTGAAGGCGAACAACATTTTGAAGTTAAAGAAATTCTGGATTCTCGCAAATGGAGGGGTCGACTCCAGTATCTTGTAGCCTGGAAACATTTCCCTTCTTCACAAGCCGAATGGGTTAATGAGACTGACGTTAAAGCCCCTAAGTTGATCAAAGCATTTCGTTCCAAGTATCCTGATAAGCCTTAGGAGTGTATTGTTTTGAAATTGTTTAATGATTGATAATTGTCTTTATATTCTCTCCTCTCTCTCTCTTCTAGGATTTCTAGGACTGATGATTTCCCTTTTTCTAGGAGGGCCGAATGTCAGTCTTCAAGATCTTCTGCTATTGCTTTGCATCTTTTCGACTGCCATAAGTAACGGGGGGGGGAGGTGGAAAAGGGAGGTAGGAATAGCTGGGGAAGTGAGCTGGAGGAGTTATATTCGTCTGATGTATAAATGGAAGGGGGGAGCATAAAATAGAGTTAGGTTTCTCTTTCTCGCTTAGCTTTCTTCTTTCTCTGTGCAACTGCAACCCATTATCAAACTATGCCAAGGTCAATGGACAGAGGCCTCATCATCACCTGAAGATGCCCACATGATCCTATTCACAACTTCTAATTGGAAGTGTCATCTGAACTATTGGGGGTGGGAACACTTCCATCACTTTCTATATGTGAATTGCGCGCCTAAATTCTCAGATTCAGAATTCTTTGGTTGCTACCACTTCACTTTCAGTAAAAGATATCTTTTCTCTAAACTAAAGAGTCTAAGTATTTCTTTCCTGGATTTTGAATGGAGCTCCGCCTGACACATGCTTCATTAGGAAAATAGGTGTTTTCACTGTCTTACAAGTGAAGAAAAAAAGTTCACAAAATTTGTCGATCATATTATGACAATATAGATTGACAAAATATAGTTGAACAATCGAAAAAAGGAGATTTATGATCTCCCAGAAAGCAATAGGTTGGTTATCAGAAACAGGGATTTGTCAAGAAGAAAATTGTCAGGGTATCCTCTCCCAGGAAGCTCAGAAAGGAAACCTGAGCTAGGCCCACTTCACTGTAATGCTGCACGACAGAATTTCGGGAGTCAGAAAGTACAAATCTCCCACTGACCCTTTTTTTATGCAGCTGTAGGTTTCCTCCTCTTGTCTGGTTCTTCCCCAGGTAGAATCTCTCCTCCACCCCCGAAAAGTCATTGCCTCCTATCACTGCCCTTTCTAAATAGATGGTGGAAAAGTGGGGGATGTAACTTATGTGCTCTATGCAAGTCATCCTCACATATTATTTCATTTCCTAAATACATTATGGAAATACTGCTGATATAACTTGATCTCAGGAAAGAGTAACAAACAATTATGTGATGTAAACACAAACCCAGTTAAGTGAGGGGTGGATGGTATGATAATTAAGTGGATGAAAACTCATTTAAAAATGGTACTCAAATAGTTTTTAGTTTTTTTAAACTTTGTCATAAAAGTGGGAAGATATAACATTTTGTCATAATTCATCAATTGTTCTATGTTGTCATTAATATAATAGGGTTGATAAATCGCTGTCATACAAGATTATAACAATTCTCAGGTAAATATACTTTTATCTTATTTAAACATTACCAACTTTCCAGAAAAATATTTATGATTTCCTCCTTGAAACAACTGTATGACTAAAAAGCAGTAGAAAAATATCTGGGTCTTAGGATTTGAGGGTATCTCATATAAGAATTTAATGATGCACTGGATGAAGGATTG
Source organism: Laticauda colubrina (assembly GCA_015471245.1). Taxonomy (NCBI): domain Eukaryota; kingdom Metazoa; phylum Chordata; class Lepidosauria; order Squamata; family Elapidae; genus Laticauda; species Laticauda colubrina. The sequence continues at coordinate 52,606 of BLBF01000074.1, forward strand.
TACCAAGCTTGATAAGTATATAAGGGACCCAGTTTGCTCTACTGATTAAGCCTCTGAAGTAGAAAGCAAGAGGCTGTGAGTTCAAGACCCGCCTTAGTCATGAAGCAGGCTGGGAGATTTGGGGTCAGTCTCTCAGCCCAATTCAACTCACAGTGTTGTTGTTCTGGGGAAAATGAACACACAACTACTCATTGGTACTCAGCTTCCGTGGCTTCTGCAGGGAAGGGCTTTTAATGATGGGGGAGTTAGTGCACTTAACTGTTAAGTGCACCATTTTAATGATGGGATGAGTTAGTGCACTTAATGAACTCAAACAAGGTCTCAAAGATCTGGAAATCCAACAAGATGGGGCTGCTCTTCCCAAGAATGTTTATTTGAGCAGCCTTTAGAGCAACCAGATATTTATATCGAATAACCCTGCCAAAAGTCCAAAGGGAATTAACCCCTAAGAGTTGACAACGGAGTTCCCAGAGCCATTTCAGGGGGCCGATACAAAGAAAGAGTGCCTGAGCTGAAACTGCGGCCCTGTGGAAAAGGGGCCACTCGAACTGCAGCTCACGGCCTGCTATGCTGTATCTCCTATCAGGACTCAGGGATTCACTTTGTGACGCCTCTCCTAATAAAATATCAGGGAAATACGGAACTCTTTTACATGCAACTGCAGTTATCAGATCAGTAGGAAGGAGTTTCTCTGAATGGGGCCAAATTCTGTTCTGCTGTAACGCAAAATTATGTATTTATCTATTTAGGACACTTATTGTCAGGCGGTGCTGCATTCAAAATCCAAGAAAGAAATACTTAAATTAAGTTAGAGAAAAGATATTACTGAAAGTGAAGTGGTAGCAACCAAAGAATTCTGAATCTGAGAAATTAGGTGCGCAATTCACATATACAAAGTGATGGAAATGTTCCCACCCCCAATAGTTCAGATGAAACTTCCAATTAGAAGTTGTGAATATGATCATGTGGGCATCTTCAGGTGGTGATGAGGCCTCTGTCCGTTGACCTTGGCATACTTTGATAACGGGTTGCAGTTGCGCAGAGAAAAGAAAGCTAAGCGAGAAATAGAAACCTAACTCTATTGTATGCTCCCCCCCTCATTTACACAACAGAAGAATGTAACACCTCCAGCTCACTTCCCAGACTTATCCCTACCTCCCCTCCCCCCATTTCTTATGACAGCCAAAAGATGCAAAGCAATAGTAGAAGATCTTGAAGGCTGACACTTATATTGCCACATATTCGCACATGACTCAGCATTAGGCAGACTCTAACTGCCCATTGACTGTAATTTATTTTTATTTTTCTCCATTATTATTATTATTAATTGTAATGCTGGTCTCTGAATGTGATAAAAGTGGACTGGATGAAGGAGGAAGCTATGTTGGAGACATTTGCCATCTTGAGTTATTTGTAAATAAATAATGTTTATGGAAACAATCTCAAAATCGTACTTGACTGCAACCTGAAACTGAGTCTTGAGAGAAGACAAGCAGGAGATTATCTTCTCGAACTTGCAAAATCTCTCAGTTGGACAAGGGAGGATTCAACCCTCTTCCAAGGACTGAAAGAGGTGTTGGGAGTTAAAACCCTCCCCTGGGAAAATGAAATATTTTAGGATATTCTAAAAAACAGAATGTTTCCCCTGAAAAGAAAAGTAGAAACTCAGAGAGGCTGAAACTCAGCCCCCCTCCCACCTTCGTTAATGGACTATTACTCTGGCCTAGGCCAATCTATTTTACATAACAAAGATCTACTCCAGGTAAAAGTATAATAAGAATTGCCCAAAGCCCTTTCATGACATCACCATCATCCAGCGAGGCTCAACCAAGCCTGGGACTCAGGACAGCCTACAGGGTTGCCCCTGAATGGCCCCATGGGAGCCTGACAACCAATCAGAATACAAGCTCAAATTCAAATCCCAACAGAGGGCATAAAACAATTGCACTCTCAGCATCTCAGCCCTTCTTTCCACAACCAAGGCATGTGCTCCTGTCCACCATTAAACCATCTTCCAAGCAGTCACCATGTTTCCACAGCGTCTTTCTTCCCCACTTGGAACTGAACCCAGAAGGAGATTTCTTCCAACAGAGGCTGGACAGAAATTTCAGATCTGCTCCCTGTTATTCCGGAGCATCAGACAGGAGCAGTTAGATGGTGCAAATCTCTTGACCTTCTGCAGCACAAGAAGGTTGAGATGTTCCCCTCCCTCTCCTCTGGATTCCCTCCAAAGGATCTCAGATTAATGGATCCCTATTGGGACCCCATACCTGCCATGGCTGCAGCCTCGGAGCCCCCAACCTCTTTTCTCCCTCCTTCCTTCCCCTCCTCGATCTGGAGGAATAAGCGGCGTTCATGGCCTGGGCCAAAGTCTGAATGATACTGTAATAAATGGAGTCATTTTTGATCCGTTTCCTGTTCCTTTTCTCCTGGGTCTCCAGTGGGGCTTTCTGGGTGCATCTTCTGCGGCCTTTGACAGAAAAGACGTGCTTGGACAGGAAACAGCGGAAATAATGATCTTGAAACTGATCTTCCACAAAGAAATGGGGTTCAAAGGCAGCATCTGTTGGCCTTTCTTTTCTCAGATAACCAAAATTCAAAATACTATGGATGTATTTGAGAAATATGTGCTTCTTTATTGTATACCCTGAAAAATTTGTGAGGATCCAGACTTTCCCTTCAATGGGTCCTGGCAAATGCATAAGTGCTTCAGGGAAAGGAAGAATTCTGTCCAAGATGGAAATAAATTCTATGAAGTGGACAAAGACGTTGACTTGTCTCCACTTAGAGAGGGCCTCCCTGAGGGGTGCTGTTTGTCCAGTTGTTGTGAATCGTTGTGATATAACCACACAAATTCCATTCCTGGCAAGCATCGGAGGGAAAGTCCTCATGAAATTTGTTTTGTTCGGAAAACACACGAGGTAGACCGGGTTCCAACAACAAATACTTTATTCTTCAATTAGTTAGTAAATAGGAACACTTGGCTGAAGCTGAGGCCAGCCTTTTATACAGGCTGGCTTGCCTGCTTGCAGCCAATGGCAGTTGTTTAGATTTGCCGCCTTTTAGCAGCTCTTTGGATTGGTTCCTAGTGAACCAATCCAATGTTCATTTTATTGACCAATCAGGTTTGTAGATTTGGAGTCACCCACTTTACATATAGAACACCCCTCCCCCCTTAGTTCAGTCCTACGTGGTGACGTAGTCTCGCAGGTAGGCGGAGCTTTTCCGGACTCGACTTGACTTGCGCGGTTCATTCTTACTGCAGACTTCGACCGGTTCAGATGGGGCTGCTGTATCGTCCGTCCTTCTCCCTGGAACCGTCTGGAAGGGTGAGTCAGCCATTTTACCGCCGCCTGAGTTTCTTAGGCTGACGGTTTTGCCGCTCCCTCCCGTTTCCTCTGGGCAGGTCGAGCTGGCTTGGCTGGCCCCTTCCGATGGGCTCTTCACACAAGTCTCTCCAAACAGTGAGTCTTTTATTTGCTCTTTTTGTTCGTATGTTTCATTGGGTTTGGTTTTAAACAGTTCTTTATTTATTTCTCGCCTTTCCCCCCCCACCTTGGTTTGCAATTCGCCGGTTTTTTCGGTGAATGTTTGTAAGTCTGTGGTTCTCTCTATAATTTGAGATCGAAGCTGGTCTATGTGCCGCTTCCATTCCCTGCCATCGTCTAATTTTAATCGGTAGGATTTGGGGCCTGTAATTTGGATAATCTGTCCTGGTAGCCATACCGGGTCCCCGGTGAAGTTTTTAGCGTATACCAAATCGCCTATTTCAAATTGTCTGAACCGTGTAGAGGAGTCAGGGGGGTTTTCTGGGGTAAAATTTGGGTGTAACCTATCAAGGTGAGATCTTAATTTTCGCCCCATAAGTAATTCTGCTGGGGACTTATTGGTTATGGTACTGGGCGTTATGTGCTGGAGTGTGAGCAAACGGTTTACTTTCTGTTGGACATCTCCAGCGTCCATTCGTTCCAAACCTTCTTTAGTAAACCGGACCATTCTCTCAGCCCTGCCGTTCGCAGCCGGGTGAGCCGGCGCGGTTAGGGCATGTCTTATACCTAGGGAGGCTAGGTATTGCTCAAATGGTATGCTGGTTAGCTGTGGCCCGTTATCTGAGACAAGAACGTCCGGTATGCCATGGGTGGCAAAAAGGTTGTCCAGCTTTTTAATTACAGTTTCTGTTGTCGTTGATGGCATAACTTTTACTTCAAGCCAATTTGAATAGGCATCAACGACAATCAGAAAGGTATGCCCCTTGGTAGGACCCGCGAAGTCAATGTGTATTCTTGACCAAGGTCCCCGAGGGGTTTCCCAGTCCTTAACTGGTGCTTTTGGTGGGGATGGTCTAATTGCCTGGCATTTGTGGCATGAGCTTACCCAATACTCTATGTCCTTATCAATACCCGGCCACCAAACATAACTTCTGGCAAGGCTTTTCATCTTAACCATTCCCGGGTGCCCTTCATGTAACAACTTAAGTACCCTGGGCTGTAATTTGGCAGGGATTACTACCCGATCACCCCACAACAAACACCCCTTTTGGATTGAAAGTTCAGTCTGTCTGGACCGGAAAGGTTTAAAGTTTTCAGTTTTTTGATTCTCCGGCCAGCCTTTACCTACCCAGCTAAGAACGCGGGCAGTCAATGAGTCTTTCGCGGTGCCTCTGGCGACATCATACGCTGATATGGGTAGATCGGGGCAAGTCTCGATTTGTAGCGTTGTCATCGCTGGTGCCGGGTCTTCGTCGGTTGCTGGTAAGGGTGCTCTGCTCAAAGCGTCCGCATGGGAAATTTGTTTCCCTGGCCGATGTGTCAGAGTGTAGGAATAAGCTGCTAGGAACTCTGACCATCTCGTCATTCTTGGGGACAGTATATTAGGTGTTGGCTTGTTTCCCGCCAAAATCCCCATTAGCGGTTTGTGGTCCGTTATGATTTGAAAAGTCCGCCCATATAAGTATTCGTGGAAGCGTTTTACTCCAGCGACAATTGCTAGAGCTTCCCTGTCCAATTGGCTGTAATTCCGCTCGGTTTTTGATAGAGTCCTAGAGTAATATGCGACGGGTGCTTCTCTGCCATCAGGTAGTTGGTGGCTCAGGATGGCACCTACTCCATATGGTGAGGCGTCGCAGGTCACTGTTAATGGCAGAGTGTTGCTAAATTGGATGAGAACGTTTGTTGATGTTAGCAAGCTTTTAATATTTTGGAAGGCTTTTTTTTCTTTGTAACCCCAAGTCCAAGTTGCCTTTTTGTCTAGCAGACGGTGTAACGGTTCTGCTATGGTGGCTTTGTTTGGCAGGAACACGTTATAAAAATTAATTAATCCTAAGAATGCTTGTAGTTCGGTTTTATTTCTTGGTTCAGGAGCGTCTTTGATTGCTTTAACTTTTTTGTCTGTGGGGTGGATACCCTCTCCGTCTATTGAGTAGCCCAGGAATTCGACGCTGTTCTTAATTAAACAGCACTTTTTTCTTTTTACCTTGAGGCCAGATTCCCTAAACTTAGTTAATACTTCTTTGAGTCTGTTCCTTAATTGAGTTTCATCTCTGGCCGAGATTAGGACGTCGTCAAAATAGGGAACGACTCCTTGTATGCCATTTAGAAGGCGTTCCATCAGACTCTGGAAGACGCCAGGGGCCATGCTTACTCCAAATTGGAGCCGGTGACATTTGAATGCGCCCTTATGGGTGACTATAGTCTGTGCTTCTGCTGTTTCTGGGTCCACTGGGAGTTGTTGATAGGCTTGTGCCAAGTCGAGTTTGGCGAAAACTTTGCCTTTTCCCAGGGAATGAAGCAAATGCTGGACTACTGGCACCGGGTATGCGCTTGGTTGTAATGCGTGGTTCAGGGTAGCCTTATAGTCACCACAGATTCTGATGGACCCGTCAGGTTTAATGGGTGTGACAATAGGCGTTTCCCACTTGGCATGGTCCACAGGTTCTAACACCCCTTGGGCTATTAATTTGTCCAGCTGTTCCTCTATTTTTGCCTTTAGTGCAAAAGAAACTCGCCTGGCTTTTATTCTTCGTGGGGCTATTTGGGGGTTTAGATTGAAAGAAATGGGATTTCCCCGATACTTGCCAAGTGAGCCGTCAAAAACGTCCTGGAATTCTCGGATGAGGTCGTCTTCCCAGCCGGTTGTAGTCACTCGATCGACCCCAGTCATCCCGATGCCCAATGGTGCGAACCATTCGATGCCCAGGAGGCTTGGTCTGTCTTGGTCGACTATGGTCAGCGGAAGCACCTTGACGTGATGTTTGTAGGCGACTCGGAATTGTCCCATGCCAACCACAGGGATTTGGTTTCCCTGATAGTCCTTGAGGGTTAGGTGCTGCTTCTTCAATTCTTTGGGTTTGATACCTGGGACTAGCTGTTTTATTGTGTCCCACGATACCATGGAGAGGAAGGACCCCGAGTCCACTTCCATCTTGCAGTGTTTTCCTTCGATTTTCACGATGACTTTAATTTTTTTCCCACTTTCCGTCTGAGCGCTCTGTATAATGACAGTTTGGTGTGTATTGGCTCGCTTCTCTTGTTGCCACTTTCTCTCGGCTCGTTTAGGCTCGGCTTGTGTTGGGGAATTTCTGCGTCTCGTCGGGCTGTAGTATTTTTTGTTCCTGCAGACCTTCTCGATGTGCCCTCGTTTTTTGCAATGCCAGCAGATGGCATCGAGAAATCTGCATTCGGCTCGGGGATGGTTTCCTCCGCAGCCAGCGCATTCCCGCCAATTTCTCCTTTCGCGCTCTTTTTTGTTCGTGAGCAAACGGTGGACCTCGTCGTCCTCTTCGCTCGATTCAATTGTTTCGCCCGACTCTTCGTAGTGGGTTGTGGTGGCAGGGTGCTTTCTGTCTTTGGTTGGTGTTTCTTCGCTGTGTGTGTTCATCTTTTTAATGGCTACGGCAGATTTTTTCGCGGCTTCAGCGGCTGTGGCTTCCGCGATGGCTTCGGTAACGGTGATGTTGGGCTTGTTGAGCAATTTACTCTGTGCGGTCGAGTCTCTCAGGCCCAGCACCACGCGATCCCTCATTGCCTCATCTATGTTCAAAAATTCACACTCACCCCCTATTTGTCTGAGGGCAGCGATGAAATCGGCGACGGTCTCTTCCTCTCTCTGGTCTCTGCGGTAAAATTCGTGTCGCTTTATTAAGTTAGACACCATCGGAGCGTAGTGTGCTTTGAGGAGTCTTTGCAATTCTGTCCACGTTAGTTGTTTAACGTCCCGGGGCTTCGCAAGGGCCTTTGCCATCTTAAAAACTGTTGGTCCGCAGTGCGTCAGGAACACAGCTCTCTTGCGTTGCTCTGAAATGCCTTCCATTTCATTGGTCTCCAAATACATTTGGAAGTGATCAGCATAGGAATCCCAATCCTCTTCGTTGGGATTGAAGGGTGCGGGCGGTGCGTTGTTTCCAGACATCTTGGTTGTAATCTGGACTTCTTATCACCGCGTGCAGGTTTTTCCGTTCAGGACGATCCCATCCTCGTCGCCAGTGTTTTGTTCGGAAAACACACGAGGTAGACCGGGTTCCAACAACAAATACTTTATTCTTCAACTAGTTAGTAAATAGGAACACTTGGCTGAAGCTGTGGCCAGCCTTTTATACAGGCTGGCTTGCCTGCTTGCAGCCAATGGCAGTTGTTTAGATTTGCCGCCTTTTAGCAGCTCTTTGGATTGGTTCCTAGTGAACCAATCCAATGTTCATTTTATTGACCAATCAGGTTTGTAGATTTGGAGTCACCCACTTTACACATAGAACAAAATTGTCTCCATTCTCTGTGTCTGAAGCAAAGAAACCAATCAGGGTCCATCTGAAATGGAGGAGCAGCAGGATGATTGCTGGGTAGTGGAATCCTCCTTTGGGGAGCAATGGGTGTAAAAACGGGAATCTCTTTTTGTCACTCAGAGCCTCTGAAGCAATTAGAGCAGTGATCTGAAAAAGTAATGAAGAATGCTGTGTTATAATGTGGTCCAGATCAACTCCAAAATATGACTTGTTGACAAACCCAATTTTGTTTTGATGAATATGTAAGAAGAGTTTGTTCCTTAGTCATGGTTTAAAATATTTAAGACAGAATATTAACAAGATTGTACATAAAAATGGAACGCAAGATCATATTAAACAAAAAAAAAACCCAATAAGAAATGCAATGTAAATTTCTGTGTCACCCATACAATTCCAGCAATTAGATTCAAATTAGCTGATGTTAGATAAAATGTCTGGATGTAAGTTTAAAGTATGGATTAAAGTATTATATGCTATTTTTGAGTACTAAAACCTCTTTCTCAGCTTCTATATCCCAAATTTTTTGTGAAGCAATTTTTCAGGTTCTTCTCTGGATGTACAAGAGACTAAGAGACCACAACTGCTTACACAAATTGACAGTTGTATAATCCAATAAGTGTTTAATTGAAATTTTGTCTGTTTTGGGACTATGTCTGTTTCATCACTTTAATTTTAACCCAATAATTATATACCCTGAATTTATACAAAGCAGAAAATTTGTAAATTAACAATTGTCTATGAGGGCAGGAGTTGAACTCCTTTTATCCATCTGAAAGATACTCTTCTTGGTCTGAATATTTTTTATACATAGACAGACTATAGCCAACTTGATTCCAATTGGATAAGGCAGACATTACTGATATGTGAAAATGAATATGTTAATGGAGGACCTCAAAACCTGGATAGTTTTTCAATAGTTGAATATTCAACAGAATATCCTCTACAGGGACCTTATGGCTCTTCAGGCCTTTAATGGTGAATTTGAAGATGAACACAATCGACTAAAACATAGTTTATATGTTCCCTAATATACTGAAAAACAGCTCTTGAATTCTGTGAAGATATTGGATCTGTTGTTGTTTTTTTTCAAAAAGTTTTATTGATTTTTTAACAACAAACATACACAAACAAAACACAAAACATGAAAAAAAATAAAATCTTTTTTGAAAGTAGCCTGATCCCGGGTTACATCTCTTCGTACAGACACCAATTCAAGTTCATGCTCATTTTTGTACACCGTTCCACATCTTATTACCATTCTACATTTTCTATATAGCTTCTCCCCTCTTTAAGCCCATGTCACACTGCACCAACGGATGCAAAGAGGATGTAACGGACAAAAAAGCTTGCCATCCATTGGTTAACGCGATGTATCCGTTCTGTACTCACTGCTTACGTTTTGCTTCCTCTCTATTCGTCCAGCATCCATTTATGGACATTTCATCCACTCAGAAAGTTTTGAGCTGCTCAAAACTTTTGCGTGGAAAATGTATCCAATTTGTCTGTTCTGCATCCGCTAGGCATCCGCTAGGTATCCGTTCTACATCCTTTACGCATCCGCTATATCCGCTAGGCATCTGTTCCGCATCCGCGCAACTCGCATCTGCTCGGACGCAGGGAGGAAGCGGAACGGACGCAGAACGGATGCAGAACGGATGCCTAGCGGATGCAGCATGGAAACAAAGCATTTAAAATGGAAAAAACATTCACAGAGGGGACCTATCTCGGATATTAAGGATGTCTAGAGGATGCCTAGAGGATGCCTAGAGGATGCAAAGGGACACCTACACTGCCTATAAAAAGGGGGAGCAACACATCTGGATCTCACTTTCAGCCCAGCAGCCCAGCTGTGCAGACCTCTGCAGCCTTCATCTGACTCTTGCTCTTCCACAGCATCCAGTCATGTCAACTGTGGATCGTAACACAGTCCTTTTGGCAGCCACCATCCTTCTGCAACAGTGCGAAGCCATCTACAGGCTCTGTGAATTCTACTACAGGAAGAAAAGGAGGTGGCCAAGAAGCGTCTGGGTCCGAAGATGGATCAGGAGAACAGCAGAGTACGGACTGTACAACAAGCTGATGGTGGAGCTCAGGAACGAAGACACTCGTGCATTCCAGAAATTCATGAGGATGCCTCCAGCCATGTTTGACGAAGTTGTGCAGCGGCTGGCACCCAGGTTGACCAAGGCAAACACCAACTTCCGGCCCAGCCTGGAACCTGGGCTCAAGGTGGCACTCACTCTGCGCCACCTGGCCTCAGGGACCACCTACAGGAGCATGCAGTACGGCTGGAGGGTGCCACACAACACCATCAGCATTGTGGTCAGAGAAGTGGTGCAGGCCATCATCGAAGAATACCTGGAGGAGCTCCTCCAGTGCCCCTCCACTGAAGAAGGCTGGAAGAAAGTTGCAGAGCAGTGGTATCAGAAGTGGAACTTCCCACACACCGTTGGAGCCATAGATGGCAAGCACGTGGCCTGCAAAGCGCCAGCCAAGTCGGGTTCCACTTATTTCAACTACAAGGGCTTCTTCAGCATCGTTCTCTTCACGATGTTCGATGCTGACTACAAGTTCATGTACATCGATGCTTCAGGCAACGGCTCATGTTCAGATGCCCAGGTATACAATGCCAGTCACCTCAAGGAGGGGCTGGAATGCAACCTCATCATGGGCTTCCCAGATCCAGACCCCCTGCCCAACAACACGCAAGATGTGCCCTACTTCATCGTGGGGGATGACGCCTTCTCCCTCAGAACCTACCTCATGAAGCCCTACACCTCCAGATGCCTCACCCATGAAGAGAGGATCTTCAACTACAGGCTGTCCAGGGCAAGGCGGGTGGTGGAGAACGTCTTTGGCATCCTGGCCAACAGGTTCCAGGTACTTCTCACCACCATGCAGCATCGCCCAGAGACCGTGAGGAGGATCGTGGAAGCTTGCTGCATCCTGCACAATCTCATGCGCACCTGCTACCCAGTCTTGCAGAACAGGCTCGTGGACCTCCAACAAGGCAATGGGGACATGGAGCCTGGGGAATGGAGGCAAGGGCGAAACCTGATAGACACTGAGGATGTGCAAGGCCCCAACAGAGCCTCACGTGAAGGGAAGAAGCAGCGCAACCTGCTGAAACACTGGTGCAACTCCCCAGCTGGAGTGGTGGAGTGGCAAGACAGGATGATAGATGATTAATGGATGCTTCCTTCAGCCTGTCTCATCACACTGATGAGATTGGGCCATGTATGTTGGGTGGGCCTACAATGATCAGGGCACTTAATAAAGAGTTCTGTTTGTGTTGACATGTGTGGATGATTATTACATTGTTATTGATAATAAAGGGCCATAGGTGTGGCACCTGGGAGGGTGGACCATACAGTCCCACTATGCTTGCACTGGAGGTTTATCTATCCCACAGCTATTACCCATCCCAAAAGTATCCCTGCTCATTCCACAGGTATCCCTGCCCACCTCACTGCTATTTTAACCCATCCCACAAGCATGCAAAGGCTTAAACCATTTCTAAAAGTTTCCACCAAGACTTTATTAATAAAAAGAAATGAAGCAAGTGTGTGAATCAAAGATAGACTTTATTGAACAACAAGCTGTAAAAGAAAAATTACCCAAGTCAAGTGTCCAAATAAAGTCCACAGGTAGCCAGCCAGCCAGTCTCTGGCACTCCTCTTGGTCACTCGGAGGTGTGCCCAGTCTCAGGGGTGAAGGGTCCAGGTGCTGTGGGGGTAGGTGCTGCTGCAGTGCTGGTCTGAAGCCCCACTGGGGTGCCTGGCCCCGAGAGGACAACAGGTGACGGTGTGTTGAGAAAGCTCTCGGACAGCTGGCTCAGACCCGTGATGCTGAGAGGTCCTTCCTCCATGCCATGGGGTGTCAGCCCCAGTACTGATGACAGATGTACTGAGGCCGGGCTTGGCTGTGGGGTGGAGGAAGGAGTAGTGTAGTGGGGCTGTCTGGTCTGCAGCTGGGTGAGGACTGGTGTGGGGGGCATCGGTGGCATGGGTGGCATCGCTGTTGTCGGTGGCATCATTGGCGTGGGTGGCATCGGTGGCATCAGTGGAACCGGTGGCAACGGTGTCGCCCGATGACTCTGTGCCTGGACTGGGAAGGGCTGCTACCTGTGCTGCTGGACCTCCTGGTAGCCATAGCCCTGGTAGGTGAGGGGCTGTGGGAAGCCTTGTAATGGGAGGGACATCACCTGGGGTGGAGGAGCAGACCTGGACTGGGTGGGAGCAGGTTCTTCTGGATCTGGAGGGTTGTGAAGCAGATCGGTGTTTCGGTCCTTCACCACCTGGTACTGGGGTTCCTCCATGTTCCTGAGGGTCTGGTTGACATAGGTGAGGAAGGGCTTGCGGTTGGAGGATGAGGAGTCGGTCTGGATGGTGTCCCTGATCTCCAGCAGGACAGTGTGGCTCTGCCCCTCTTGCTGTCTGGCTTTCTGCCTTTCTGTGGAGGTGGAGCTGGGGGGTGGTGGATGCGGCTACGGCTGTGGTGGAAGTGCCATCTCCTTTCTCCCACAGCACCAGAGAGTCCTGCATGCGCTCCACCACGCCTGGTTCTCCGCCATGGCATGCTCCATAGAAACCTGCCTGGAGACAGGGACTGACTCTCGGCCAGAAGAGGATTGGCTCTCAGCAGGCTGCCGGAGGGAGAGGGTTGTGAGAGGGGCTCCTGGTGCTCCTGGTGCTCCTGGTGCAGATCTCACCCTCCAGGAAGCTGCACTTGGCCATGACGTAGGTCTCTCTGTCCGTCAGCTTAACCGTGGCCTGGCCTGATTTCTTCAGGTGCAGCTTCCCGTACCAGGTGTGCATGTGCTTCCACCAGCCGAGGAGCACCTCCGAAGTGTAGCCCATACTCTCCGCCTTCTCTCTCCAAGCAGCCTGCTTCCTTTTGGTGTCCCTGTACAGCCAGTGTCCCTTCCGCCACAGATAGTCATTCTCTCTCAGCCACTCCAGCACCTCATCCTCGTGTTCCTCCTCAATATAGAATTGCCTTCTCTCCCGTTGTCACATACGCCTCTTCCTCCCTTTGGCAGGACCAGATGGGCCCTCATCAGAGGGGCTCCCAGGTTGTAGGGGCTGCTCCTCCACACCACCAGCAGCAGCAGCACCAGCAGGATCATCATCATCATCATCATCATCATCATCATCATCATCATCACCAGCAGGATCATAATCATCATTATCATCATCATCAGCAGCAGCAGCAGCAGGATCATCATCATCATCATCAGCAGCAGCAGCACCAGCAGGATCAGCAGCAGCAGCAGCAGCAGCAGCAGCAGCAGCACCAGCACCAGCACCAGCAGCACCAGCAACCAGCAGCACCAGCAGCACCAGCAGGACCAGGATCAGCAGCAGCAGAGTAAGCACCAGCAGCGCCAGCAAGACCAGGAGCACGAGCAGGACCAGGAGCATGAGCAGGATGAGCAGTACGAGCAAGACCAGGAGCACGAGCAGTACGAGCAGTATGAGCAAGTCCAGGAGCACGAGCAGGACGAGCACGACGAGCAGGACCAGCAGGACCAGGAGCAGCTTCAGCAGAGGAAGCACCAGCAGAAGCACCACTGCCAGGAGTAGCTTCAGCAGAAGCTCCAGCACCAGAAGAGCGAGCCCGAGCAGCAGAAGCCCCAGCAGAAGCCCCAGCAGAAGCAGAATTAGGGACAGGGGGCGGGAGGGTGGCCCTGTCCCTCTTGCCAGGGATGGCGGCAGGTTGCTGAGGCTTTCGCTTCTTCCCCATGGTTGTGGGGTTGCTGGCTGGCAGGGAGGCTGGCAGGGAGGCTGGCAAGCACCAAGGCTGGCAGGAAGGCTGGCAGGAAGGCTGGCAGGAAGGCTGGCAGGAAGGCTGGCAGGAAGGCAGGCACCAAGGCTTGAAGGCAGGCAGGCACCAAGGCTGGCAGGCAGACTGGCTGGCAGGGAGGCTGGAAGGCAGGCAGAGAGCAAGTCTGGCAGGGAGGCTGGCCAGGAGGCTGGGAGGCAGGCTTGGAGGCAGGCTTGGAGGCAGGCTTGGAGGCAGGCTGGCAGGAAGGCTTGCAGCAAGGCTGGCAGCAAGGCTTGCAGGCAGGCATGCAGGCAGGGCAGGCAAGGACTCGATGTATCCAGCAGCAGGTCTTTCCTCTGAATGCTGGCCATGTACAAGCTGCTTCCCTTTATATCCGCGGGGCTGACGCAATAAATCCCCCCTGCATGCGCAATTAACGCAAGGCATCCGCTAGGCTTCCGCTGTGCATCCGCTAGGCTTCCGCTCTGCATCCGCTTCATCCGCTCAGCATCCGCTGTGCATCCGCTGTATCCGTTCCTCGTCCGCTTTGCTGAGGTCCCCGGAAGCCTAGCGGATGTGCCATCCGTTCCCATCCGCTTCCATCCGCTGGGCTTCCATTCCGCATCCACTTTCCATCTGCCCTGCATCCTCCCCGCGTCCGTTCCTTTCCGTGTTATCCGCTCCGGTTATGCAAATTTTTGCCCCTTTTGAGAGCGGATAACAACGGATGGAACATTTTGCTCGTCCATTGTGTCCTTTTTACAAACGTTTTGCATCCGTTGGGCAGTGTGACAGGGCCTTTAATTCTATTTTATTTATTTCATCTCAATTTAGATCCTTATTCTTATATCCTTTGTCTGTCCTGTTTCAGCTATCTATTATCTTTTCTCATGAAAGCAAAATTTCTCCTATAATCACTGATTGGAGTATAACACCTTTATATCTTTCCCCTAAATTATAACACTTAAATTAAAACAACAATCCATACCAATTCAATTCTATCATTAAGATTAATATTCATTTAAATCTTAAACATTTCACACATTACTTTTCAAATAGAAATCATACTTCTATGGGAACCCTTATAAATTTTGCATAGTTACTTCTCCCCCATTTCACTTATATTTTAAAACATTGTGTAATTGTGCAAACTTCTGGTTTGCAGGGCTTCAGCAGCAGGCAGGAATCTGTGATCGTGCGCAGTTTCTGCCTGGGCTCGCCGCTGGAGTGCCCCAAGTCTCAGGGCTAAGCCACCTCGGAGCTAAGCTTCGGGGCTAAGCCACCCCATCGAGGTGGTGAAGAGGGGGGAGACTCCAGCAGGGTTGAGGAAAGCCGCATCTTTCCTCCTCAGCTGGCTAAAGTCTAAACTCCCTTTCCCAAAGGTGGTAAGAGCGGCGGTCAGAAATGGCCACCACAAAGAAGTACTCATCTGGAAAAGAAAGTACTGGAGGAAGTTAAGAAGTGAAAGTTTTGGCTGACCAGGATAAGAAGCAACAACTGAGGTATCCTGGATTTTAAATTTTATAAAAGATACATCGCTCCCAAAGAAGATTCGGAAGCTGCGAATGAAAGTGAAAAGGGAAAGATTTTTTCTTTCACTCTCCTTCCTTACATTGACAGCGAAGAGAGAAGAATGAGAAATCGGAAAAACCTGCTTTGGCACCAAAAGGTAATTAAACTGGAAAATTAAATGTCAAGGGGACAATAAAGATTTCTGAACACTTAAAAAACCTTTTTTTGCTGTAAGTGGGAAGGGAGAGGAAAAGAATAAGAGCAGGATTTGGCAGGAGGAGGCTGCTTGGAATTTAAAAGAATCTAACGTTAAATTGTAACAAGACTTCTAAAAGATATATCTTAATTGGAACTTTGCAACTAAACCCCAGGAAGAGAAAGTGAAAAAAGAAGAAAGTGTTATATGAAACAGTTTGTGTTTATTTGGATTGTTTGGTGACTTTGGGACTTCTGGAGTGATCAAAAACAATTGGGTGGTTGTTGAAAAATTTTTTTTCTACAATGGCATCACTTGTGGATGAATTGAAAATGGAATTTAAAAAATATAAAGAAGAGGAACAAGAAGAGAAGGGCTCTCTTGGTTCCGTTTTTCACTTCTTAGAAATGGCGATTGGTATCTAAGAGAAACTACAAGAAAAGACTGAGCAACAAGAAGACTGGGACAAAGAAGAAGCCATCTTTAATGAACAAGTAACTTTAGTTGGGGAAGAAAGGAGAAAGAGGGGAAAGAGAATGGAGAATTTAAGACCTAAAAAAACAACCAAAAAAGGGAAAAATAAGGTGAAAAATGGATATAATGTCAGAAAGCAACAGAAAAGGGGAACACAGAAGAGGGAAATGGAGGTGGAGAGACAATGGGGTAAAAAGGACAGAGTGAAGAAGCAAGGGAGGAAGGAAGGGAAGAGAAGCAAGATGTAAAGAAACAGGACTTATTCAGAGACAGTGGGTAAAAATTTAACTGAAAAAGAGATTCTGCAAAGGTACATAAGATTGTATTGTTATGCTTACATTAGAAATAATGTTAGAAAATTGAAACAACATATGATTAAAAAGTGGGATAAAAATATTTAGTGTAATTCAGTGAAACTTTTTTGAATAAAATAAATGAAATGAAATAAATGAGAGAATTGAATTAGGAAGGAATGGATCTGTTGTTCATCCCCACCACCCCACTCACCTTACCAGATAGAGAAAAACACACACAAACCCGTGGGACTTTGTAGGTGCCTACAAACGTTGACATCTGGATGGAGATGTCCCTGCAGCTTTAACAATCAGAGCCAGGAGGTTGTCCTTCCTCCTACAACCGTAGTTGGGACATTGGCTTCTCAGTGGACAGAATGTCCAGCAGGGCATCTGAAGTGCGGAAAGGGCTCATATGGTTGTCATGGATGATGCAGCCAAATGTGAGATTGTGCAGCAGCTGGGAATTCTTGTGGACTATTTGAATAGCAAAAATTGATTTTAGGGTATTTGTTAGAGCAGAACTCTTCCTATTTTAAAAGCAATATTCATGTTATTATATTCAATAGTGTTGAAAGCTGTCAAAGTGCCTTTCTTCCAAGGATTTGAATTTTCCTGCTGGGAGTGCTCCGGCGCAAGGATATGGACAACTGCTTGAAAGCTGGATCTTTTTATTTTCAGGAAGGCGAGAGATAGTGAGGAGGCTGGTTTCTGTGCCCAGGGTCTTCCTCCTTCATGAATTGTTTTTCTGGAGCTGATATTATTTGCTTGGCAGGTTTGGCATCTTGTAGCCTCACTATAGGCTCCAGGTGCATACCATACCCTCCTGATGGCATCCACCATAGCTTGCGTTCCACATTGTCCTTTGTATGTAATCTTTGGCAAATTAGCCTAAGGAGACATCGTGGGGCTATAGGTCTGCCATCTGGACCCTCCAAAATCCTTGTTCAAAAACTAATGAAAATTTATTTTCCCATTGTTCAGATTCCCCTTTGTCTAGAAATTGTGTATATGGTATTTCTGGTTTTGTTGTTAAGGCTGGTGTTATGATGGTGTGAGGTAGAGGTTTGGTTGCTATCCATTTGGCTGTTGTATCTGCATATTGGTTTCCTTTCATTATTGTAGAGTCATCTGTTTGGTGGGCTTTACAATGGATGACTGCTAGCGCTTGAGGTAATTGGATGGCTTCTAACAGTTTGGCTACCAATGATGCATGTACTATTTGTTGTCCTGCTGAAGTTTAAAAACCCCATTGTTTCCATAGAGCTCCTGTCACATGGCAGACTCCAAAAGCATATTTGGAATCACTATAAATGTTGGTAGATCGGTTCCTAGCAGCTTTGCAAGCTTTCGTTAAAGCTATAAGCTCAGCTGCTTGGGTGCTATGGGAGGGAGTAAGGGGGGAAGTCCAGATGATTTCTTGTAGAGAGACTACAGCTGCTCCCATTACTCTTTTGTTCTGGTGCATGTGGGAGGAACCATCTGTGAAAAGTTCAATGTTGGGGTTTTGTCGTGGGGTATCTGTTAAATTGGAGCGGGGTAGTTCAGCGTCATGGACTAAATGGAGGCAATCATGGAGATTGCCCTCTTCCTGTTCTGTGGGGAGCAGGGTAGCTGGGTTTAGAGTATTCCATTTGTCAAATGTGATGTGATCAGAGGTAAAAAGTTCAGCTTCATATTGAGCCAAACGCTGCTGAGTAAAGGCTTGTGTCTGTCTCTTTAAGAGAATCGCAAAAACTTCATGGGGGACTTTTAGCAGTAGAGGATGCCCTAGTACCAAATCCTTAGATTGTTTCACCAGTTCGACTGTAGCTGCCACAGCTGGTAAGCAGGGGACAGCCCCTTGAGCTTCACAGGAAAAATTGGGGTGTTGCAGGGAGAGGTACATTTAATGAGAACTCCCTGTTGTAGGTATGCTTGGATTAATTCCTTTATGGGGAGAATTGCCTCTGCAGGGATTTTGTATTGGGACATGCATGGAGGCGGTCCATGTTTTACTTGGATAGTAACTGGTGTGGCTTCTTTAAGTAGTCCCAATTCTGATGCGTCCCAGCCCCATAAGGAGGGTGGTAGTCTTTTTAAATCTTCATGAAGCCCCTTGTTGCTGGTTATCAGCATGATTGTCTTGTGCATGCTTTTTCCTGGGATTTCCAATTGCAGCCCTTGTTTGGCACATGTTATGGTAGCTCCCAATTTTACACAGGAGATCCCTTCCTAGTAGGGATAATGGCAACTGGGGGCAAATAGTGAATGCATGGTCTACAGTTAAAGGTCCTACTTCTACTGTTACGTTGTGGGTAAATTCTACAGGGATTATTTCCCCCCCCCAACTCCCATTATGCTATTCCGAACCCCTTCAGCCACTGAAGCTTTATATGGTGGTTCAGTAATTAATGAGGAGGTGGCTCCAGTATCAACTAAGCAATTGTATTTCTTTCCTCCTATAAGAATGGTAACAATGGGTTCCCCTTCTGGGTCATTTTTTAGGGGAATAGCCAGCCCGTTAAAGGTAGCCATGAATTCAGTGCTTTCATTGTCATGTTCTAGTCAAAAAATGGGTAAATTATGTTCTCTTCTTTGGTCCCATTGATGTCTGTTGTAATTATTTATTGGAGGAAAGGGAGCACTGGGTGGTGCCTGGTGACTGAAACTTTGTTGCTCAGTGTAATGGACTGGATAATTGCCTGGCCTCGTGTTTCTAGGTGGTGGGTGATACCGGTTGCGGGAGGGGTGTTGCCTACATTGCCTGCTGAAATGACCTTCCTGTCCGCACCTATAGCAATGCTGGCATTTGCCTTGCGACCACCCTGCTTTATTGCAGTGCCAGCATTTCTTTGAATTATAGGGAGTTCTACCTGGCGTTTGTCTAGAATCATGTTGCAGTACAGCAAACATTTTTAAGCCTTCCTGTCTTTTTATCCGTCTCTTTCTATCTTTCTCTTCCTCTTTCAACTTGTCTCTTTTATCATAGACAAAGTTAGCGATCCTGTGTAACTCTGCTATGTCTAAGGTCGGCCAGTTAGAGATGAAACGATGGAAACATTCTTTAATATCTAAGGTGGACTGATCCACGAAGGCTGAAGCTAAAATCCTTTGATCCTTTAGGTAGCTAAGGTCTAGATGGGCATATGCAATAGCTGCTTCTGACAGGCAGACTCAAAAAGCATCAGGATTTTCTTTTTCTCTTTGTGTTTTTTGGAATTCGGACCAGTTTAGAGGCTTTTTACCGATTTCCTCTAAAGCTTCTAGTAAGTTATCTTTTGCTCTTGTGTTTTCATCCCAGTGATTGGTATCATTATAGTCCCAGTCAGGGCAATGTACTGGCCATGCGACAGGGGCTGGGTCTGCCTGTCCAGGGATAGTTGGTAGTTTAGCTGTTTGGTCTGTTTTCTCAAATAGTTTTAATAGTTCATCTTTCATTAGAAAGACTTGTAGCAGCTGGGTTATGTCACCCCAGGATAGGTTATGGCTTTCTATGATATATTTCAGGGTTTGAATTACTGTTTGAGGATCAGCCCTGAAAGCTGGGGTATCCTTTTTCCAGATGACCAAGTCAGAGGCAGAGAAGGGAGTGTGGGTAAAAATGTATTCTAATTGTCTCCTAGTTCTGCCTGGCACTGGTTTGCTTAAAAGGGGAGCTATGAACCGTGCCTCAGTTTTTCCTTCCAGGGAATGGGTTTCAGGTTTTTCCTGATCTTTTGCCTCGGTCAGGTCCATTTCAGCCCAGCAGTACCAATAGGGTATTTGGCTGGGTTTAATGCATGTTCTAAGTGCTTTCAGGGTTTTATAATCAAAAGTACCGCTATCAGGCCAAATTTGTCTTCCCGTGTCATCTCGCAATAAAGCCCACTTTTTGCAAATTCTTTTTGCATCTTTTTTATTCATTCCAGGCAGGACAGGCACTTGCCTTTCATCCCAAGCCTCAAGTAATTTATCCAAGGGGGTCTCTTCCATTGCCCTCGAGCTACAACTTCCCATATTCCCTACCTGATGTGGAGATTATTTTGGTTTAGCCGGGCTACCGCCATCAGTTTTCAGACAAAAAAGGTCTGGAAAGGACTCCGGTTTCCCTACACATGGAGTATGGGCCCCTTTCTCCTAGGGAAACTCCGCCATCAGTTTGAAGACACCATCCCCCTAAAAAATGGGGATCTTGGAGGACTGTCTGCTCCCTAGCAGCACCGGTACAGGCCCCTCCCCACACTCTGCTGTCGGTTTTCAGATCACCCTTAAAGGTTGGGATCTGGAAGGACCTGCTCTTCTTTTTTTTAAGTAAACAATTTCCAATTCTGTTTGCCAGCAGCCGGTATGTCTGACAAATTTTTTCTATTTGTTTTGTGGCAATCTCCTGTCTGTCTCCTTTATAATTTATTTTGTGTTTTTTGTCTGCTTTTGCTGATTTGGCATGTCTTGTGTTTCTTGTTTTCCTAATTTTCTTAATTATTTGGCTTTTGTCTAAGGGGCTTCTTTAATACCTTTTATTTGATTCCTTTTCCTATGCAAGTTTGTTTTATGGCTGGCGTGACGTTCCCTTCGGGCTCTTCCTGCTTGGGTGACACCAATGTCCTTGTGAAGTTCACTTTCCACAATAGCAACAACAAATGTTTTTAAAATATATAATCTTCACAAACCTACTAAGCCTTAGGCCAACATTGATCCAAATCAAATGATCAATTATGCAAATGAGAGAGGCAACTATAATTGTTTCAATTACTACTTAAACAAAGGTCATTATTCAAGTGTTTGTGCACCTTTTTTGACTTTCATTCAGGTTTTTTAAAAACTCCATCTTTGGATTTTACTCTGTTCCACAAAGTAAGGCAAAAAAGGGAAGCCATGGAAATAAAAATCATTCAGTAAATTAGACAAGTCCTGAGGTACAAAAATAAGTGAAATAAGAAGAAAATAAGAAGTGTTAGAATTGCACATGGAGGGAGTGCGACACCATCACCCTGCATGACTTACGAAGGAGAAGGTATAGAAGGAAGGCAGTTGAAAGACAACATTATAGGTGACACATATGTTTCAGTTGTGACCACACCAATGAGATGGTCTCCAGGCCTGTAAAAGCTCCATGGATTGTTCCCATCCTGGTGCTCCAAACTCAATGGGCATTTCCTTCTCAGCTTCCCACAGACTGATGGGGACAACAGCAGCAGTAGAAGCAGGAGGTCCATCATTCATGGCATTCATCAATCCACTTCCTGTTTCTAACACAAACAACAGGAACAGTTGGAAAAATTCAAAGACTCTGAGAAGTGCCAGTGGCTTTCCTGATCTAAACAGAGAACAGCCCTACCAACTCTCACGGTTCTGCCGTGAGTCTCATGATTTTTTGTCATGTCTCACGGTCTCACGACAAGTCTCCTCAATCTCACGCCAAATTTAAAACGCTTGTTTTTTTCAAATTTGGGGGTCTTATGCACTTATACGTGCATAAATCTGATTCTCACACAAACGACATGACGCCACTTCTCAGATCACGCAATATCGATATTACCATACAGTCATATATACATACAGCACATTTCTTTTTACTCTGGGCGCCTCCATTTTGCTTTTTCTACCACCGGATAAAACATGCTCTGATTGGTTAGTTATTCACGTGACCGCTTTAGTGTTTGCGATTGTCACATGCAACTTTGTGTCCAGTTTCTCTGCATTTAGTAAAGTTCCATAGTAAAATTCATTAAAATATACCCATGTCTGATGTTAAAAGAAAAAGAATGTCGTATGCTGCTTCTTTTAAACTAAAAGTAGTGAAGGCTGCAGAGGAAACAAACAACCTTGAAGCAGCAAGAACCTTTGGAGTGGATGAGAGCATACTGGGTAATTAACTTAATATTGTTTCCTACACAAATGCTTTGATAATGAACTTCATCAGTGCATTGTATATTGATACTCTTTTGTTATTAGCCCAAACAACACACCATGGTATTTGGGGGTCGGCTTATATGCGAGTTTTTGCAAAATTCCTCATTTTGGGGCAGTTTTTTAAGGGTTGGCTTATATGCGAGATCGGCTTATATGCGAGTATATACGGTAATCGTTTTTCTTCGTGTCTGTCCATCATTTTGAAAGGGGAGTAGGCCCTGGGAATGAGGCTAGTTTCCCAGTAGTCTTTGTAAGTTCAGCGCGGGAAAGCGATCACAATCGTATAAACATGGCAAAAAGAGGTGGTGATTTTTCAGTAGAAGATTCAAATTCTGACACTGAAATGGACCGGGAAGAATCAGCTGAAAAGATTGGCCAAAAATATGACGGAGCAGCGAAATATTGGGTAAAGTACAACCCCTCTTGGGCCAAAGAATACCCTGTAAAAGCAGTTGACAATGACGATATAGCTTCTTCTGCATACCATGTGGTAAATCTGTTAGCTGCCACCATCAAGGACTTTGTGATGTCAAAGTGCATTGTGAACGAGATACACATAGGAGAAGAGTTGAAGATGAGAAAAAGAGTCATTCTATATGAAGATTTCTTTCAAAACCTGGGAATCCTGGAAGCAATGTTATTAAAGCTGAGGTTATGATAACTAACTTCTTAGTACGACACAACCTGCCAATTGCAACAGCGGATCATTTGGGCCCTTTGTTCAAGGAAATATTTCCTGATAGCAAGATTGCAGCAGCCTATGCCTCAGGACGCACGAAAACTTCAGCAATATTAAACGTTGCCCTGGATCCCCACTGCCACAATTATTTAGTGGATCATTGCAAAAGCCATCCCTTCAGTCTGGGTATAGATGGCTCAAATGACACGGGATTAAACAAGATGAACCCTGTAACTATCCGTATATTTGATATAAATTGATCAAAAATGGTCACAAGTCATTTTTATGATATGTGTGTTACCAGTGGGGTTGATGGAGGAAAAGCTGCAACCATTTTTGATGTTATAGATCAAAAATTCACAAAAGATGGAATGCTATTAGCCTAAGTGTGGACAATACCAATGCTATGATTGGATGCAACAATTCGATTGCATCACGCTGTAGGACAAAAAACCAAAGCATTTTTATTTCTGGATGTCCATGTCATTTGGCTCATCTTGCTGCAACTGCAGCAAATGATTCTTTCACAGAGATTATTGATGTTATTGTTGAGGATGTGCTTATCGACCTATATTATTGGTTTGATAAGAGTTCCAAACGCAAAGGAAAGCTTGCAGAGTACTTTGAATTTTGTGACCAAGAGTATCAGCAAGTGTTAAAGCATGTCACCTGCCGTTGGCTTTCTTTGGAACACTGTATTTAAAGAGCACTTAAGAAGTTTCCAAGTCTGAAACTTCTTTCCAAGTGAAAGAAACTTCACTTTCTGAGTGAAGGTTTTTCAGATGCAAGGTTTAACCGACTTAAGGATGCATTTTCGAATCCTCTCCTGGAACCAGTCCTTCTGTTCCATAATGCATCAATTCAGCTGTTCACACAGTTCAACAAACTACTGCAGAGAAGTGAGCCAACAGTCCATGTTCTGCAAACCTCTATGTTGACCCTGGCCAAAAAGATTGCAAACCGCATTGTGAAGCCTGAAGTCCTTGTGAGTGCTAAACCTACAGATGTAGATCTTAATGATGAGGAAATGTTTATTGAACATCAGAACATTTATCTTGGTGGAACTACAAAGGCCATGCTCAACAAGCTCTTAAATGAAGGTGACATAACAGAAACAAAGTACAACAAATTCTTCTATGCTGCCCACTGCTATTTTAAAAGTTCGCTTGCATATATTCTGGGAAAATTTCCATTGAGGGAAGAGTTGATTCAAAACGCAGTTTGGATAAACATACCCCAGCGCCTTGAAGCAGAATGGCAAAATGTGGAGTACTTCTATGACAGGTTTGATGCAATATTTCATGAAATTCCAGTAGATGCTCTTTTTGAAGAATGTTGTGACTACCGATCACTTACTGATAGTGACATTGGTGGGGATGCTTGGCAGGCAGCAAAAGTGGTTGATGCAATGGAAGGTGGTACTGAGGTATTTCATTATCGTGTTGACATTCTTTGGTGGTACACTGAACACATGAAACAGCCTGATTCCTCAGCAAAGAGATTCCAGCACCTGACCAGAATTGCAGAAGCAGTACTTGTGATCCCACACAGTAATGCAGAGGAAGAGCGCCTTTTCAGCATTGTTCGTAAGAACAAAACTGACAGTCGTTCCTGTTTAGGCCTTGATGGCACCTTGTCTAACATTTTGCCATGAAGTTGGCTTATCCAGAAGAAATGACACCTTGCTATAAGTTTCATCCTAGTGATGACCTATTAGAATCATCAAAGAAAGCTGCATCTTCTTACAACAGGGAACACAAATAAAACATTTAAATAAACTCTTAATGACTTTCCTCGATGGAAAAGGGGTTTGTTTTATCTTGATCGGGAAAAAAAATAGAAATTTTTTTTATAAAATCTCCAGATTTTTTTTCATGGGTCTCCAGATTTTCCTTTATCAGGGGTTGGCAGGTCTGGTTAATGCCATTTAACTCAAGTGTCTTTTTTTAAAAAAGTTTTTTGTTTTTATTTTTTACACATCTCTTCACGTGAGCAACGTTATTCCAGATGACAGCACTTATACATTGTCAGACTAACATTTTCAACTTTCTTGTTTAATAACACACCAAATTATTATCCACTCCACTAATCTTCAAATAAATTCCATTTCATATTTCAAATCATTAATTCAATATCAAAATCATTCCTTCATATATTTCCATTTTCAGCTTACCACCTATTTTATTTTACCTTACACATTATTATCTTCATTAATTAACTCAAGACCAATGTATAGTAAACACACAAAAAGCAATATTAAAGTAAAATTAATATATTTAGGATCCACATGGTATATTCCTCAATGTACAATATCTCTTATATTTATTCCAACACTATTCATGCAAGCATTTCATGTTTTTTCTTTATTTCCACATAGTCAAATTTTACCCCTGTAATTTAAACAAAAATTTCATTCCCCTCTTTTTAATTATAACATAATATTCTTGTTATAAAATTCCAATATTACCCATATTTTTTATTTTCTCATAGACTTTATTTAGTCAATTATATTTTCTGTTTCATTGAGGATATATATATATATCTACATATATATGAGCAGATTAATAATAATAAAACCCTCTTAACATCTCTTACTTCATCTTCACTTTTCTCTTATATCATATATAATACTCTTAGCGTAATTCCCAATACATTTTGAATTTCAAATCTCCCCATTTTAAGTTTCTAATAAAAAAAAATACCCAAATGCATTCCCATGTGGCATCTCCCTTTTATTTGACCCTTATCTCTAAATTTTTCAGCCTTGTCATTTCTCTTGGTTTTAGCTAATTTTCCCTTTTCTAAGTTTCCCCAATCTTTCCTTTTTATTTCCATCTGCCGGTCACTCATCTTCTCCCCCAGCCTTTCCTGTTTTCTTTTTTGAAGTTTTTTCTTGTAGAATTTCTTCTTCTTTTGTTTAATCCTGGGAGCGTTTTCTTTTATTTATTAACTGTCATCAATGTCATAGTTTTAGTTCCTTTAATGTCTTTTGGTGATATTTCTTGTTAGAGAACAAGAGATCTGAGTCACTTTCCACTTCCTTTAATTCCTCCTCTCTGAGATTTATTTGTTCTTCTATGGACTGTATCGCCATTATTTTTTTTGCCAGTATGTCCAATAATTTCCTTCTTTCTTTTAGCATTCTACTTACAGTTTGTAATTCCGACTTAAAGTCTTTGCTTATTTCTTCCATTTTGTTTAATCAGTTGAGTTATTAAAATTCAAAGTCTTTTGTTGCGATCCTTGCCAAAGGTCTCCTTTTGTCTCAACTGCCCTTTTGAACCCTTCTGTCTCTTTATCACAATCAACATCCAACAGTCCCGGATATTGCATTGATTTATCCTATTACTACAATTTCTTCCCCCTTTTTTAAGTTTCCGGCATTCTTGTTCTTTTATTATTCTTTTATCTCATTGCAATTATAAGACCAGTGATTTTCCATAAAATCATGAAGTAAAAACATCTTTAACCATTTGGTGGTGCTCTACATCACTTTCCACTTTTAAAAGTTTGTGCAGCGATAGAACAGGTGATGTTGATATTTTTGCTACTGGACTGTCCACAAGGTCATAAACTGTCCCATAGAGAAGGTGACTGAAAAGGGTGCAACGCAAAGTCCCTGGTCAATCCAGGAGAAGCCCTTTTTGCCACCATCAGAGAGGCAGCCATCAAGCTGCTGAAGCTGGGACAGCTCCAGAATGCAAGAAAGTGGAGACAGTGTGTTGGTCTGGTGAGACTAATTGTATACTAATATTTTTTTTAAGAGAACAACCTAAAGAGTTTAAAACTACAATTAAAAGTGAAGATCGAAGTGATTAAGCGGCAAGATTGAGCCAGTATTAAACAGTGATTTTTTCCCCTCCTTTTTATGGTTGGTATTTATGTAATAGACTTCCCTTTTTAAAATGGATTGGTTTTCCTTTTTTTTTTAAAGGTCTCTTTTGTTTAAGATTATTCTTTTTTACTTAATTCCTCAACATTTTAATACTTTTTATTAGCCTTTTTTATTTTTCTCTCTTTTTTTGGTGCTGGATTGGAGGGGGGAAGTGAAAGTAGAGGGAAATAAGTAACATTGCCACCCAGAGGCTTGGATGCATTGTTTTCTCTTTCTTGTTTATAAACTGTTGCTATAGTCAAGGACTCTGAGCCTGTGTATTGAGAAGACAGCTGGATGAGCATGGACATTGTTTACACAGGTGCTCTTCTTTTGAACTACTAATGGCTGGAGTCTGAAGACTTTTAAGTGGTGAAGATTGTGATGACCTTGAAGAGAGAACTATAAATCTGGTTTGAAATTTGATGAAAGAGCTTTGGACATCATATGGTGGCAGAGTTTGCTTTTAGCTGGCCTTTTTTTTCCTTTTTGTCCCCATCCCCACCCCCATCCAGACATTTTTTAGTTCGACTGTGGCCTACTGGCAAGGAATTTGAATTCTTTTTCTCTCTTTTTTATTGTTCTTTTCTTTTTTATATCTCTAAAGAAGATTTTTTTCCTTTTAATTTTTTTTTTATGTTCCCTTTCTGGTTCCTTTTTCTTTTCTAGTTCTATTTTTTAATAAGTGGAACTGATTGGATTAAGATACAAAAGAGCCTGAAGAATTTTTTCCCTTGTCTTTTTTTTCTGTTTTACTTTTTTTTGGGGGGGGAAGATGAGCAGAAAGACAACAACTACTGCTTCTTTGAAACCAACATCCTCTTCTTCACCATCTGGAGGACAATGATCAATTCAGATGATGTTGCAACAGGAAAAAGATAAGGAAGTGACATTACAGATGATTATGCAAGGAATTCAAAAGATACAAGTAAGAACAGAGAACATTGAAAAGAGAATTGAAAATATTGAACAAAGAACTGAAAAGATAGATGAAAAAGTTGAGAATATCCACCAGATGATGATTAAATATGAGGATAGATTCCAGAAAATTGAAGAACTAGGATATACAAAGAGACAAGAAAATTGGAGATATTGATACTTGATTGAATGTGGTTTAAAAGGATAAGAGCTCATTGGGATGGGAAATGGACAGATCAGAGTTTTATCTTAGATTCCAGAATGTAGAAGAAGAAAAGGGAGAAAACCTTACAGAAATAATGATAGAAATTCTTACAGAAATATTGGAGATAATCAAAGAGAAGATGATAGATGAAATGGATGAAGTGTTTCATGTCTTTACAAGATATGCAATAAGAAATAAGCCACCAAGTCCATATAAGATTCACTAAGAAAACTGTTAAAACACAAATACTCCAAGTGGCAAGAGAAAAAACACTAAAATATAAAGATAAAGAAATTGTGGTTCTGAAACAGGTATCAAGAAGAGTGAGAGAAATAACAAAAGAATATCAATTTTTGATTAAAATGTTACTCAAGAAAGGTGTTAACTACAGATGGCTGATACCAGAAGGCCTCATGTTTATATGGCAGGAGCAAAGACACAGAATTGATTCAATTGAAAAGGCAGAGCTTTTCTACACAGAATATTTTGGAGGGAAAGAGGAGGACATAAGAAGAGAAGAGTCACTAATTGAATTTCAAGAGGAATGTCTGGTTGCAACTGAAAAAGAAGAAGGTGCAGTAGGCAGTGAACCTAGACAGCAACGAGAACCAAGATCTACTTGGTGATGAACCAAGATCAATGATATGATCCAATCAACGATCTTGATGAACCAAGATCAATGATAACCAAGAGCCATAAATCCCTCCTATAAAGTATAAAAATGGAAGAGAAAAAATTGATTACAATTAATATAAATGGACTTAATTTAGCTATTAAAAGAAGGAAAATATTTCACAAATTAGAGAAATTAAAACTTGACATAATCTGCCTACAAGAAGAACATATTAAAAAGCAGCATGAACAAATATTGGCATGACCAAAATTAGGGAAAATATTTACTGTGTTGACACGATGTAAGAAAAGAGGAGTGGTTCTATATATTAAAGATACAATTCCTACGGAACAGGTTTATACAGATGATGATGGAAGAATACTGATGGTAGAAACAATACATAATGACTTAAAAATACTTTTGATAGCAATCAATGCTCCAAATGATAACCAAGAAGAATTTTACAGGAAATTACATATGATAATAATCGAGTTGGACTATACTAATACATGTATGATGGGAGATTTCAATGGAATAATTGAGGAGAAAATGGACTATAAAAGCAGAAAACAATAAAGAGAAGTAGAAAGACACTCCCCAAAACTTTTTTTCAAATGGCAGAAGAAATAAATCTAAAAGACGCATGAAAGGACAGAAATGCTAAAAATAAACAAGATATTTTTCTCAAATAGACATGCATCATGGTCTAGAATAGATACGATATGGATGTCAATGGAATTGATTCCCAGTATACAGGAAATTAAGATAGAAACAAGTACTTGGCAGACCATAACCTAATACTAGTCACATGGAAAGGACAAAAGAGAAGATCTAGATGGACTTTAAACAATGCTATATTAAAGGAAAAAGACTTTGTATAGAAAATGGAAAAAGAACTAACCTTTTTTTAAAGGGAAAATAAAAAAGAGAACACATAATCACAGAATCTTTGGAATACAATGAAGGCCTATGCCAGAGGCTTAATAATAGACTACACAAGGAAAAGAAATATAAACAGAGAAAAACTTTCAAAACATTGGAGGATGACTACAAGAGACTTGAAAAAGAGTTACAGAAGCTTCTACAAAAAAGAGACACTAAATAAAAATGGACACAATTAAACATAAAATGGGATTAATGGAAAAAGAAGAATTAGCTCAAAAAATTAGAAGTGCTAAACAGAACTACTTTGAAGATGCAAATAAACCAGGCAGGTGGTTAGCATATAAATTGAGAAAAAAAAGAGAATCAAGAAAAATAATGCAGATAATAGATGAACAAGGGCAAGTTTGCTACAGTAATAAAGAGAAGAAAAAATTATACAAGACTACTATGGGAAATTGTATGAACAAGCGAAGGTAAAAGAGGTTAGTATTAACTTAAGCCCATGTCACACTGCACCAACGGATGGAAAGAGGATGTAAAACGGAGAGAAACACTTGCCATCCGTTGGTTCACGCGATACATCCGTTCGGTACTCACTGCGTCCGTTTTTCTTCCTCTCTATCCGTCCAGCATCCGTCGACTGAGGTTCCATCTGCTCAAAAGGTTTTGAGCTGCTCAAAACTTTCTGAGCGGAAAATGTATCCAACGCGTCCGTTCTGCATCTGCTACGCATACGGGAAACATCCGTTCTGCATCCGTCGGCATCTGTTACGCATCCGCTCTATCCGCTAGGCATACGCTGCGCATCTGCGCAACTCAAATCCGCTCCAGCGGAAAGCGGACACTGGGAGGAAGCGAAACGGACGCGGAATGGACACACAGTGTTAGTAGC
Source organism: Laticauda colubrina (assembly GCA_015471245.1). NCBI lineage: Eukaryota > Metazoa > Chordata > Lepidosauria > Squamata > Elapidae > Laticauda > Laticauda colubrina. The sequence continues at coordinate 82,561 of BLBF01000074.1, forward strand.
ACGGACGGAGAAAGGATGAAAGCGGATGCAGCTCACAAACAAAGCATTTAAAATGGAAAAAACGTTCGCAGAGGGGACCTATCTCAGATATTGAGGATGTCTAGAGGATGCAAAAGGACACATAGTGGAAAACCTATATTGCCTATAAAAAGGGGGAGGAAATCACCTAGATCTCACTTTCAGTCCAGCAGCCCTGCTGTGCAGACCTCTGCAGCCTTCATCTGGCTCTTGCTCTTCCACAGCATCCAGTCATGTCCACCATGAATCGTAACACAGTCCTTTTGGTAGCCACCATCGTTCTGCAACAGTGCGAAGCCATCTACAGGCTCTTTCAACTCTTCTACGGGAAGAAAAGGAGGCGGCCAAGAAGCATCTGGGTCCGAAGATGGATTGGGAGAAGAGCAGAGTACGGACTGTACAGCAGAGTACGGACTGGATGGTGGAGCTGAGGAACGAAGACCCTCGTGCATTCCAGAACTTCATGAGGATGCCTCCAGCCATGTTTGACGAAATTGTGGAGCGGCTGACACCCAGGTTGACCAAGCAGAGCACCAACTTCCAGCCCAGCCTGGACCCTGGGCTCAAGGTGGCACTGACTCTGCGCCACCTGGCCTCAGGGACCACCTACAGGAGCATGCAGTACAGCTGGAAGGTGCCACACAACACCATGAGCATTGTGGTCAGAGAAGAAGTGCAGGCCATCATCAAAGAATACCTGGAGGAGCTCCTCCAGTGCCCCTCCACTGAAGAAGGCTGGAAGAAAGTTGCAGAGCAGTGGTATCAGAAGTGATACTTCCCACACACCGTTGGAGCCATAGATGGCAAACACGTGGCCTGCAAAGCGCCAGCCAAGTCGGGTTCCACTTATTTCAACTACAAGGGCTTCTTCAGCATCGTCCTCTTCGCCATGGTCAATGCTGACTACAAGTTCATGTACATCGATGCTGCAGGCAACGGGTCAGCTTCAGATGCCCAGGTATACAACGCCACTGACCTCAAGGAGGGGCTGGAATGCAACCTCATCATGGGCTTCCCAGATCCAGACCCCCTGCCCAATGACACACAAGATGTGCCCTACTTCATCGTGGGGGATGACGCCTTCTCCCTCAGAACCTACCTCATGAAGCCCTACACCTCCAGATACCTCACCCGTAAAGAGAGGATCTTCAACTACAGGCTGTCCAGGGCAAGGCAGGTGGTGGAGAACGCCTTTGGCATCCTGGCCAACAGGTTCCAGGTACTTCTCACCACCATGCAGCATCACCCAGAGACCGTGAGGAGGATCGTGGAAGCTTGCTGCATCCTGCACAATCTCATGCGCACCTGCTACCCAGTGTTGCAGAACAGGCTCGTGGACCTCCAACAAGGGAATGGGGACATGCAGCCTGGTGAATGGAGGCAAGGGCGAAACCTGATAGACACTGAGGATGTGCAAGGCCCCAACAGAGCCTCATGTGAAGGGAAGAAGCAGCGCAACCTCCTGAAACACTAGTGCAACTCCCCAGCTGGAGCAGTGGAGTGGCAAGACAGGATGATAGATGATTAATGGATGCTTCCTTCAGCCTGTCTCATCACACTGATGAGACTGGGCCATGTATGTTGGGTGGGCCTACAATGAACAGGGCATTTAATAAAGAGTTGTGTTTATGTTGACATGTATGGATCAATGCTTACATTGTTATTGATAATGAAGGGCCAAAGGTGTGGCACCTGGGAGGGTGGACCATACAGTCCCACTATGCTTGCACTGGAGGTTTATCTATCCCACAGCTATCTTAACCCATCCCAAAGGTATCCCTGCCCATCCCACAGCTATTACCCATCCCAAAGGTATCCCTGCCCATCCCACAGCTATCTTAACCCATCCCACAGCTATCTTAACCCATCCCAAAGGTATCCCTGCCCATCCCACAGGTATCCCTGCCCATCCCAAAGGTATCCCTGCCCATCCCACAGCTATTACCCATCCCACAGCTATTACCCATCCCACAGGTATCCCTGTCCATCCCAAGCTATCCTTATCCATCCCACAAGCATACAAAGGCTTAAACCATTTCTAAAAGTTTCCAAGACTTTATTTAATAAAAGAACTGAAGCAAGTGTGTGAAGCAAAGATAATCCTTATTAATAACAAGCTGTAAAAGAAAAATGACCCAAGTCAAGTGTCCAAATAAAGTCTACAGGTAGCCACCCAGTCTCTGTCACTCTTCTCTGTCACTTAGAGGTGTGCCCAGTCTCAGGGGTGAAGGGTCCAGGTGCTGTGGAGGTGGCTGCTGCTGGAGTGCTGGTCTGAAGCGCCACTGGGGTGCCTGGCCCCGAGAGGACAACAGGGGATGGTGTTTTGAGGAAGCTCTCAGACAGCTGGCTCAGCCCCATGATGTTGAGAGCTCCTTCCTCCATGCCATGGGGTGTCAGCCCCAGTACCGATGACAGATGTACTGAGGCCGGGCTTGGCTGTGGGGTGGAGGAAGGAGCAGTGTAGTGGGGCTGTCTGGTCTGCAGCTGGGTGAGGACTGGCATGGGTGGCATCAGTGACATGGGTGGCATCGGTGGCAGCAGTGGCGTGGGTGGCATCGGTGGCAACGGTGGCGTCCGATGAACCTGTGCCTGGACTGGGAAAGGCTGATGCCTGTGCTGCTGGACCTCCTGGTAGCCATAGCCCTGGTAGGTGAGGGCCTGTGGGAAGCCTTGGAATGGGAGTGACATCACCTGGGGTGGAGGAGCAGACCTGGACTGGGTGGGAGCAGGTACCTCTGGGTCTGGAGGGTTGTGAAGCAGATCGGTGATCCTGTCCTTCACCACCTGGTACTGGGGTTCCGCCATGTCCATGAGGGTCTGGTTCACATAGGTGAGGAAGGGCTTGCGGTTGGAGGATGAGGAGTTGGTGTGTACCAGCTGAGAGAGGAGATCTATGCTGCTCCTGATGGTGTCTCTTATCTCCAGCAGGACTGTGGCTCTGTCCCTCCTGTCTGGCTCTCTGCCTTTCTGTGGAGGTGGAGCTGGGGGTGGATGCGGGTTGGACTGTGGTGGAAGTGCTGTCTCCTTTCTCCCACTGCACCAGGGGGTCCTCCACGTGCTCCGCCACGGTTAGAACAGCTGTTGGTGGGTTCTCCGTCGTGGCATGCTCCACAGACACCTGCCTGGAGACAGGAGCTGACTCTCAGCTGGAAGAGGACTGGCTTTCAGCAGGCTGCCTGAGAGAGAGGGTTGTGAGAGGGGCTGCTCCTCGGTGGCGGATCTCACCCTCCAGGAAGCTGCACTTGGCCATGACATAGTTCTCTCTGTCCGTCAGCTTTACTGCATCCTGGCCAGATTTCTTCAGGTGCAGCTTCCCATACCAGGTGTGCATGTGCTTCCACCAGCCGAGGAGCACCTCCGAAGTGTAGCCCAGGCTCTCCGCCTTCTCTCTCCAAGCAGCCTGCTTCCTTTTGGTGTCCCTATAGAGCCTGTGTCCCTTCCGCCATAGATACTCATTCTCTCTCAGCCACTCCAGCACCTCATCCTCATGTTCCTCCTCGATGTTATATTGCCTCCTCTCCCGTTCTCGCATATGCCTCTTCCTCCCTTTGGCAGGACCACATGGGCCCTCATCAGAGGGGCTTCCAGGTTGTCGGGGCTGCTCCTCCACACCAGCATCAGCAGCAGCACCAGCAGGACCAGCAGGACCAGGATCAGCAGCAGCAGAGTAAGCACCAGCAGTGCCAGCAGCACCAGCAGCACCAGGAACATGAGCAGGACCAGGAGCACGAGGAGGACCAGGAGCGCCAGCAGGACCAGGAGCACCAGCAGGACCAGGAGCAGCTTCAGCAGAGTAAGCACCAGCAGAAGCACCGCCAGAAGCAGCTTCAGCAGAGTAAGCACCAGCAGAAGCACCACCGCCAGAAGCAGCTTCAGCAGAGTAAGCACAAGCAGAAGCACCACCGCCAGAAGCAGCATCATCAGCTCCTCCAGAAGCAGAAACAGCAGAAGCCCCAGCCCCAGAAGAGCGAGCCCATACTGCAGAAACCCCAGCATAAGCAGAGTGAGGGCCAGGGGGTGGGAGGGTGGCCCTGTCCCTCTTGCCAGGGCTGGCAGCAGATGGCTGAGGCTTTCTCTTCTTCCCCATGGTTGTGGGGTTGCTGGCTGGCAGCAAGGCTGGCAGGCAGGCTGGCAGGCTGGCAGGCTGGCAGGCTGGCAGGCTGGCAGGCAGACAGGCTGGCAGGCAGACAGGCAGGCTGGCAGGCTGGCAGGCTGGCAGGCTGGCAGGCAGTCGATGTGTCTGGAAGCAGGTCTTTCCTCTGAATGTTGATCTGCTTGGGAGCTGCTTCCCTTTCTATCTGCGGGGCTGATGCAATGCATCCTCCCTGCATGTGCAGTGAACGCTAGGCATCCGCTAGCCTTCCGCTAGGCATCCGTTAGGCTTCTGCTAGGCATCCGCTAGGCTTCCACTCTGCATCCGCTTCATTCGCTCGGCATCCGCTGTGCATCCGCTTCATCCGCTCGGCGTCTGCTCTGCATCCTCTGTGTCCGTTCTGCGTCCGCTTTGCTGCGCTCCCCCATAAGCTTTGCAGATGTGCCATCTGCTCTCATCTCCTTCCATCCGCTAGGCTTCTATGGAGCATCCGCTTTCAATCCGCCCTGCGTCCTCCCCCCGTCCGTTTCTTTCCGTGTTGTCCGCTCTTGGTTATGCAAATTCGGGGCACTTTTGAGAGCGGATAACAATGGATGGAACATTTTTCTTGTCCGCTGTGTCCTTTTTACAAACGTTTTGCATCCGTCGGCCAGTGTGACAGGGCCTTAAAATTAGTATTAGTTAGTATTTTGGGGAAATCCAATTTCCACGCTTGCTTTTTATTTTAAAGAGAAAGCCTTAAGCCTTTTTTCCCCCTTTCTTTCTTCCTTTTTTTTTTTTTTTTTTACTTTTTTGGGTTCATTTTTATGTTTTTTTTTCATCTGAGACCCTCTAATTGGATTAAGAACCTGAAGAATTTTTCCTTTTCTTTTTTTCTTTTTTTTTCTCAAGCCCCTCTCATTTTTGATTGGATTAAGGTATACAAGAACCTGAAGAAATCTTCTTTGCCTCCTTTTTATTTTTATTATTATTGGGCTTTTTTCTCTTCACCATTTTTATTCTTATTTTGAATTATAACTGGCTACTTTACAACTTGGATTAAGGCTTAGAAGAATCTGAAGATTTTGAATAGTTTAAAATGAGTAGGAAATTTACAGTCTCTGGTTCTTCAACTTCTACTCCTTCCTCTCCACCACCTGGAGGACAATGTTCAATGCAGACAATGTTAAAGCAAGAAAAAGAACAAGAAAAAGTGACTCTGCAGATGATTATGCAAGGAATTCAAGATATCAAAGTAAGATCAGAGAAAATTGAAAAGAGAATAGAGAACATTGAACAAAGAGCAGAGAACACTGAATAAAGAACAGAGGAGATTGAACAAAAAACAGGGAAGACTGATGAAAAGTGGAGAGCATCCAACAAATGATGTCAAAATATGAGAGATTCCAAAAAATTGAAGATAAACAAAGAGATAAGAAGATTGGAGATATTGATAATAGATTAATGGTGATTGAACAAGATAAAAGTGGTATGTTGAGATGGGAGATGGATAGATCAGAATTCTATCTCAGATTCCAAAATGTAGAGGAAGAAAAAGGGCAAAATTTAACCGAGATAATGATAGAAACACTGGCTGAAGCTTTGGAAATAACTCAAGAAAAGATGATGGATGGAATAGACGAGGTTTATTGAGTTTTCACAAGTTATGCGATGAGAAATAACCTACCAAGAGAAGTTCACATTAGATTTACAAAGAAAGCTATCAAAACGCAAACGGTTTTGCAAGTGGCAAAAAAAGCATTGAAATATAAAGACAAGGAGATTGTGGTTTTAAAACAAATACCTAGAAGAATAAGAGAGAATACCGATTCTTGAGTAAAATGTTACTTAAAAAAGAGGTGGATTATAGATGGCTGATTCCAGAAGGGTTAATGTTCACATGGCAAGTACAGAGATATAGAATTGATTCAATTGAGAAAGTGGAATTATTCTATGCCGAATTTTTGGGAAGGAAAGAAGAGGAGGCAGAAAAAGAGATCTCATTAATTGAATTTCAAGATGACTGTCAAATGGTGACAGAAAAAGAAGAAGGTGCAGTAGGTGGAAAGGTGGAAGCCAAAGAACAACATGAATTAAGATCCATGAGAGCTGCTAAACCCAATTATAAAATATAACAATGCAAAAGAAAAAAATGATTACAATTAATATAAATAGACTTAATTCAATCATTAAAAGAAGGAAAACTTTTCATGAATTCGAGAAATTAAAATTTGATATAATTTGTTTACAAGAAATACATATTAAAAAACAATATGAACAATTGTTGGTACAACCAAAACTAGGGAAAATATTTACTTCTTTGACTCAATGTAAGAAAAGAGGAGTGGTTTTATATATTAAAGAGACACCCGAGCAAAATTGATCAATACTGATGAAGATGGAAGAATATTAATGGTGGAAATAATGGACAATAGTATGAAAACACTCCTAATTGCAATTTATGCTCCGAATGATAAACAATAAGAATTTTACAAAAAATTGCATATGAAAATAATTGAACTGGACTATGCCAATATAATTATTATGGGAGATTTTAATGGAATTGTAGATAATAAAGTGGATTGTACAGCAACAACAACAAAGCAAAACAGAAGGACTCTCCCAAAATCTTTTTTTTAAATGGTTGATGAAATGAACTTAAAAGACACATGGAGAGAAAGAAATGCTAAAACTAAATAATATACCTTCTATTCAAATAGACATCTAACATGGTCAAGAATAGACATGATATGGATGTCAACAGAATTAATATCTAACATCCAAGAAATAAATATTGAAACAAGCACTTGGGCAGACCACAACCCAATGACAATTAAATGGAAAGGGCAAAAAAGAAGATCGAGATGGACATTAAATAATACTATTTTAAAGGAAAAAGAATTCACACAGTGGATGGAGAAAGAACTGGACCTTTTTTAAAGAGGAAATAAGAAAGAAGATACATCAATTCAGAATGTATGGGACACAACGAAGGCATATGCTAGAGGTTTAATAATAGATTATACAAGAAAAAGGAATATTAGGAAAAGATTAGCCTCCAAGGCCTTAGAGGATGAGCATAAAAGACTTGAAAAAGAGCTACAGAAAATGTCACAGAAAAAAGATATTAAGTTAAAAATGGACATAATTAAACACAAAATGGATCAAATAGAAAAAGAACTAGCACAGAAAATTAGAGGGGCTAAACAGAACTACTCTGAAGATGCAAACAAACTAGGTAGATGGTTAGCATATAAATTGAGAAAGGAGAAAGAAGCAAGGAAAATATTGCAGTTAAAAGATGACCAAGGTCAAATTTGTTATGGCAGTAAGGAGAAGAAGGAAATCATTCGAGATTTTTATGGGAAATTATATAAGCAAGAAAATACTGATGAGGAAAGAGTTAAGCAGTACTTACAGAACGCTAATTTACCTAAAATACCTAAAGAGACTGAAAAAATATTAGAAAGCAATATAACCATGATGGAGCTAACTGAAGCACTTAAGAAGCAAAACAATGGAAAGGCACCAGGCTCAGATGGACCTCTGGTAGAATTTTATAAAACATTACAAGTATTGTTGAATCTATCATTGTTAGAAGTTATGAATGAAGTTATTTTAAAGATGAAGTTACCTAAATCATGGTCAGAAGCCTATATCATACTCATTCCAAAAGAGAAGGCCCATCCATTGCAAATTAAGAATTGTAGACCTATTTCTTTACTAAATGCAGATTATAAAATTTTTGCTTCAATAGTAGCAGAAAGATTTAAAAAATATTTAAATAACTTTATACATCCTGACCAAAATGGATTTCTGCCAAAGAGACAAATTAAAGATAATATGAGAGTAATTTTGGATACTTTGGAATATTATGAGGCACACCGTGAAAAACAAATGGCTTTTATATTTTTAGATGCACAAAAGGCATTTGATAATGTGAACTGGAGATTCATGTTATTATTGTTGGAACAGATGGGTTTTGCCAGAAAATTTATTCAAGCAACAGAAGCTATATATCATGAGCAAACAGCAAAGGTAATGACAGAGGGAGACCTGACAGACTCCATTGATATAAGAAAAGGAACAAGACAAGGGTGCCCACTGTCACCTTTGTTTGTGTTAAATCTGGATGTACTAAACAGAAATATTAGAGATGAAAAGAGTATAAAAGGAATGAAAATTAAAAAGGAAGAATTTAAGCTGCAAGCTTTTGTGGATGACTTGGTCTTTATATTAGGAGACCTTTTAGAGACAGCACAAAAATTGTTGGAAAAGATAGAGACATATGGCAAGGTGGCTGGTTTGAAAATAAATAAAAACAAGACAAAGATGTTGACAAAAAATATGTTATTAAGACAAAAGGAAAAATTGGCAGATCTACTGAAAATCCAAGTTACGAATAAGATCAAGTATCTGGGGATATATTTGACAGCAAGATATAGTACGTTAAAAGAGAACAATTACATCAAACTTAAACAACAGATCGCATCAGATTTGGTGAAATGGGAAAATTTGCAACTGTCACTAATAGGGAGAATCTCAACAATCAAGATGAATATACTACCCAGAATTTTATATTTGTTTCAAACAATTCCAATTAGGCTTGGAAAAGACTATTTTGAAGATTTAAATAAAATTGTGGTGAAATATATATGGCAAGGTAAGAAAGCGAGAATAAAGTTGCAAGATGCTAGAATTAGAGGAAGATTTGGCTTGCCTAATTGGGAATTGTACTACCAAGCTACAAATTTGATGTGGGTCAAAGAATGGATAACACTAAGAAATTTTAGATTGTTGACACTAGAAGGACATTATTTGTTGTTGGGGTGGCATGCTTTTTTATGGTATAAAGGAACTAAAACACAGGGATATTTTAGAAGACATTATATACAGGAGTCTCTGTAGTTAAATTGGGAGAAGATTAAAAGACAATGCTATTTGAAAATACCAGTCTGGTTATTGACTATTGAAGCATTTTCTTATCCAGTAATATATAAGAAGGAACAAACAGTTAGATATGGTGAAATACTGAATGAAAAGGGTGAACTTAAATCTATTCAAAAACTAGAGGAACAAGGTATAAAGATGAATTGGGTTTCATATGAGCAAATATACTCAAGATATGTTGAAGATTGTAAAACAGAAGGTTTCTATGATAAATTGAGTGACTTAGATAAGATTTTGACAGGTACTGATGAAAAGGTGATTAAAAAATTGTATGGATATTCACTAGAAATTAAACTAGAAAAAGAACAAGTTAAAGAAACTATGATTGCTTGTGGGAAGAATTTTGGATATGGGATTGATTTAGAGAAATGGCAAAAATTGTGGTCTCAAAATTATAAAATGACAATGTCAACAGTATTTAAAGAAAATTTGTATAAGATGTTTTACAGGTGGCATCTTCCCCCGACAAGAATAGCAAGAATGTTCAAGAATAAATCTGAAAAATGTTGGAAATGTCATCAGATACCTGGCTCATATTACCATATGTGGTGGACTTGTGCGGATGCTAAAAAATACTGGACTAAAATCCATACGTGGTTGGAAAAAATGACAAATAAGCATATAGATTTGAAACCAGAGATATTTTTATTGGGAATTTTACCTGAAACATATAGCAAAGACTTGAAATATTTGATTGTAAATGTGTTTACAGTGGCTAGGATTGTATTTGCTAAAAACTGGAAAAATGAGAAAATACCATCGCAGGAGGAAATTATGAAGAAAATATTGGAATGTGCTGAAATGAGTAGATTGACATTTGAAATTAGAGAGCAAGAGGATAAACAATTTTATGAAATTTGGGATGTTTTTTTTATCAATGGTTAGATAATAAAATACAGTAATGTAATATGTAGACTTTTAGAAAATAACAAATATATAAAGATGTACTTCTTTTTATATTTACAAAATGATTTTAGCATAGATTTGGGATGATAATATGAAGTGTTACAAAATAAATTAAGTAAATTATGGCTACCTCATAAAATATGAATGAACAAAATTATAATCAAATGTTTGATTGATAATGATAGTAAGGTACTTAATTCCTGATTGATAATATGAGCTTTTATGCAATCTAATTGTCATTGAAGACTATGAAATTGATGCACAAAATAATTTGTGAACCAACCAGCACATTGTTTGTATACCTATGGAAGAAAGTTTGATGTTTTTATTTTTTGTTTATCCCCCCCAAAAAAATCAATAAAATTAAAAAAAAAAGAACTGTAAATTTATATACCTGGTAAATTTGGATTATAAAATCTTTGCTTCAATATTGGCAGAAAGACTTAAAAGATACTTAAATTACTTTATCCATCCGGATCAAAATGGGTTTCTGCCAAAGAGACAAATTAAAGACAATGTGAGAATAATTCTGGATACTTTGGAATATTATGAAGCACATCTTCAAAAACAAATGGCCTTGATGTTTCTAGATACACAGAAAGCCTTTGATAACGTGAAGGTGATTTATGACATTTCAATTAGAACAGATGGGCTTTGGTAAGAAATTTATTCAAGCAATAGAAACAATATATCATAAACTAACTGCAAAGGTAATGATAAATGGTGAATTTACAGAGTCTATAATTTACAGAGTCTATAAGAGATTGCAACAGATTTGGCCAAGTGGGAAAATTTACAATTGTCATTAATAGGGAGAATTTCAATGATTAAGATGAATATTATATTTATTCCAGACAATTCCAATTAGGATAGGGAAAGATTACTTTAAAGACTTGAATAAAACAGTGTTGAAATATATCTGGCAGGGAAAGAAAGCAAGAATAAAACTTAACTGTTGCAAGATGCCAGAGTAAGGGGAGGATGTGACCTGCCTAACTGGGAACTATATTATCAAGCATCAAGTTTGATGTGGGTAAAGGAACGGATAACATAAAGAAATAGTAGGTTATTGCCATTAGAAGGACATGACTTGCTGTTGGGGTGGCATGCTTTCCTGTGGTACAAGGGAACTAAAACACTGGGGTATTCTGGAAGACATTATATTAGAGGTGCTATTCAGCCGGTTTGCACCTACTTGGGTGAACCGGTAACAAGAATTTGGCCTGGATGGCCGAACCGGAAACAACATCTAGCTGGCCACGCCCCCAACCCAGTTGCCCATTTTCCGCTTACTCGCTTGCCCTGCCCACCCGATGCTCACTGCCCCAGTTTAAAGGAGGACTGCTCCCCTGCCCTAGCCATGCATTTTCAAGCAGCCACTTGGAAACACATGACTGTGGGTGGAGCAGTGGTCCGTGAACCTGCAAAACTGTTCCAAGGCTGGATTCTTCATGGACACTAGAAGTATTGCTTCCCCTTGTGAGTAAAGTGCCTGGAGAAAGAGGGAAAGAAGGCTAACAGGGGTATGTGTATGTGTGAAAGAGAGAGAGAGAGAGAGGAGAAAGGAAGGAAGGAAGGAAAAGAAATAGGGAGAGAGAGTGTGTGGTGTGCGTGAGTGAGAAAAAGAAAGGAAGGGAGTGAAAGACAGAAAGAGACAAAGAAAAAGAAAGAAAAAGAAATAGGGAGAGATAAAACTCTGTGCTATTATTTTTAATTGTTCCATTATTTATCATGTGTTAATATTTTACACTGTCCCTACACCTAGAGTGATTCTACTACCTTTCTTTTGCCCAGGGCTACCACATATTTTTCAGGGTTTACATGCATTCAATGGCTATAGTCCAGAGCATAAACACATGTGTGTTTAACAGAGTTGAAAGGGACCTTGGAGGTCTTCTAGTCCAACCCCCAGCTCAGGCAGGAAAACTGAGGATGCCAAACTCTGAGTAGAGGTCCTGGGGAAAGTGTCAGAATAACACTTAGAAGGGACCTTGGGGTGAACGCGGTACCATTTCAGATAAATGGCTGTCCAGTCTTTTCTTAAAAACTTCCAGTGATTGAGCACCCAGAACTTCTGGAGACAGGCAGTTCCACTGCTTAATTGTTCCCACTGTCAGAAAATTTCTCCTTAGTTTTAGGTTGCTTCTCTCTCTGTTCAGTTTCCATCCATCGCTTCTTGTTTTGCCTTCTGCTTCTTTGGAAAATATATTGCCCCCCCTTCTTTCTGGCAGCCCCTTAAAAGCCTGTTGCCTATAACCCTCTTGAACAAAGCATGTGAGCCATTGCCTCCCTTCAGTGGCCCATGAAAGTCCATCTATAGTGAGCAGATAATAAAGTCAAAAAAGGAACATTTTTACAGAACTAGAGATAAGTTGAGGCTGGATGACAAGGAATGGCTGGGAGGGGAGGGGCCAGGTGAGGCACCCCTTGATGTGAGTGACATAGAGTTGGCCACGCCCACCCAGTCACATGACCATCAAGCCACGTCCACCCAGTCATATGACCACCAAGCCACGCCTACCCAGTCACATGCCCACTAAGCCACACCTACCCAGTCACATGACCACCAAGCCATGGCCACCAAATAAGCCACGCCCACAGAACCGGAAGTAAAAATGTTGAATTCCACCACTGGGAAGAGGGGCAGCCGCACCCCCCAAAACGCCCTTTATTCTGGAGGGTTTTTCCCCCCAGAGATCCCAGATCACTGCGATCAGCTGGAGGAAAGGATCCCCTCGACCCCCTCCAGGGGAGCTTCTCCCTGTCTGGAGGGGGGGGCTGAAGGGGGGGTCCCTGCTCTCCCCCAGGAGCCTCTTTCCTCCCTGCAGCCCCAGAGATGCCATGCCAGCCCCAGGGGGGAAGGGGGAGTCTCAGGGCAGCAGAGGGGAGGGATGTCCTCATGGGAAAGGGGCTTGGGGGGGCTCTGGCCCAGCCTCAGGACAAGCAGCCCCAGGAAGGAGGAAGCACCAATCTGGGGCTCCCCAGCCCTCCCACTTCAGGGAGGGGGGCTGCCAGGAGGGACCCTGGGGAAACGGCAGCTGCCTCCCCTTCCCTCTGCGGCTGGACCAGGAGTGGCCCCCAAGGCTCAGGTGGGGGGTCTGGGGTCCCTGGAGACATGAGCTAAGTTTGGGGCGCTGGAGGGGAGGCCTTTGCCCGGCAGAAGAAGGAGCCTCCTTCCTGGGGAGCAGAGCTTCTCAGCCCCCCCCGCATGTCCCAGGCCTCCCTGCCCGCCAATCCTGGGGCTGAGACTGGACGGAGCAAAGGGCTCCCTTCCCTCCGCTTGGCCTGGATCCCTTCCCTTCTCCTGGCTCAGGGATGGCCAAAGGGCCTCAGAGGATCCGGCCCTTCCGTTCCCCCCCCCCAGCTGCTTGGCTCCCAGGCCAGGAGGAGGCCGGTGTGGAGGGGACCCCCCAGGCATGAGGGACCCTGCACAGCCCCCCCCCCACAGACACTCTCCGTGTGTGTGTGTGGTGTGTGTGTCTCCCTGGGGGATCCAAGTGGGGACCCAGCCCAGGTGAGGAAGGGGACAAAGTCCCAGGAGGCTCCACCTGCCTCCCTCCCCTCCTGTCCCAGTCCAACTCTGGGCCTTTGGGCGCCATTGGGTGTCTCCGCCCCGATTGGAAAGGAGGCCCTTCCCAATTGTAAAAGATCCTCCTGTGTGGAATTCTCCCCATCCATAAACCACTGCGGGCAACGTTCCCTCGCACATGCTCCATGTGCCTTCCACTTCGTCTCAGGGGGCTTCTCTCAGGGGTTCAGCAGGTGAGGATCGGAGCCTTCCCTCAGGATGGGCAGGGGGGGTCGCAGGAGGGAATCCAGCTTTGCTTTGCAAGTCCTCCCCCGGGACTTGGCCCCTCCCTTTGCCCCACCTTGGACTGGGGGGAGAAGAACCTCCTGGCTGCCCCTCCCCATGGGAAAGGAACAATGGATTCTCCCATGGGGGGGAGAGTCTGACGTTAAGCCCATGTCACACTGCACCAACGGATGCAAAGAGGATGTAAAACGGACAAAAAAACTTGCCATCCGTTGCAAAATGCAATGCATCCGTTGTGTACTCACTGCATACGTTTTTCATACTCTCTATCCGTCCAGCATCCGTCTACTGTGATTTCATCCGCTCAAAAAGTTTTGAGCTGCACAAAGCTTTTTGAGCAGATGAAGTATCCAACGTGTCCGTTCTACATCCGCTACGCATATAGGGAACATCTGTTATACGTCCATTGTCATCCGTTACGCATCCGCTATATCCGCTAGGCATCTGCTGCGCATCCACGCAACTCAAATCCGCTCCAGCGGAAAACGGGCACAGGGAGGAAGCGAAACGGATGTGGAACAGACACACAGCATTAGTAGCACGGACGTAGAAAGGATGAAAGCGGATGCAGCTCGGATATAAAGCATTAAAACGGACAAAACGTTCCTATAGGGAATGTATCTCAGATGTTGAGGATGTCTGGAGTATGTGGAAGGACACCTAGCGGAAAACTGATATTTCCTATAAAAAGGGGGAGGAAATCACCTGGATCTCACTTTCAGTCCAGGAGCCCTGGTGTGCAGACCTCTTCAGCCTTGCTCTTGCTCTTCAACATCATCCATTGATCTCCACCATGGATCATCGCACACTCCTTTTGGTAGTCACCATCATTCAACACCAGAACCAAGCCCTCTTCAGGCTCTTTCACCTTTTCTACGGGAAGAAAAGGAGGTGGCCAAGAAGTGACTGGGTCCGACGATGGATCGGGAGAAGAGCGGAGTTTGGACTGTATGACAAGCTGATGGTGGACCTGAGGAACGAAGACACTCGTGCATTCCAGAACTTCATGAGGATGCCGCCAGCCATGTTTGACGAAGTTGTGGGGCATCTGAGACCAAGGTTGACCAAGCAGAGCACCAACTTCCATCCCAACCTGGACCCTGGGCTGAAGGTGGCACTGACTCTGTGCCACCTGGCCTCGGGGACCACATACGGAAACATGCAGTATGCCTGGAGGGTGCCACACAACACCATCAGCATTGTGGTCAGAGAAGTGGTGCAGGCCATCATCGAAGAATACGTAGAGGAGCTTCTCCAGTGTCCCACCACAGAAGAAGGCTGGAGGAAAGTTGCAGAAGAGTGGTATCAGAGGTGGAACTTCCCCCACACCGTTGGAGCCATAGATGGGAAGCACGTGGCCTGCAAAGCTCCAGCCAACTCAGAATCCACTTATCACAAGTACAAGGGCTTCTTCAGTATCATCCTCTTCGCCATGGTCGATGCTGACTACAAGTTCATGTACATCGATGCTTCAGGCAAAGGGTCAGCTTCAGATGCCCAGATATACAACGCCAGTGACCTCAAGGGTGGGCTGGAACGCAACCTCATCATGGGTTTCCCAGATCCAGACCCCCTACCCAACGACACACAAGATGTGCCCAACTTCATCATGGGTGATGACGCCTTCTCCCTCAGAACCTACCTCATGAAGCCCTACACCTCCAGATACCTCACCCATAAAGAGAGGATCTTCAACTACAGGCTGTCCAGGGCAAGACAGGTGGTGGAAAATGCCTTTGGCATCCTGGCCAACAGGTTCCAGGTACTTCTCACCACCATGCAGCATCACCCACAGACCGTGAGGAGCATCTTGGAAGCTTGCTGCATCCTGCACAATCTCATTCGCACCTGTTACCCAGTGTTGCAGAACAGGCTCGTGGACCTCCAACAAGGCAATGGGGACATGGAGCCTGGGGAATGCAGGCAAGGGCGAAACCTGATAGACACTGTGGATGTGCAAGGCCCCAACAGAGCTTCACGTGAAGGGAAGAAGCAGCGCAACCTCCTGAAAGACTGGTGGAACTCCCCAGCTGGAGCAGTGGAGTGGCAAGACAGGATGGTAGATGCTTAATGGATGCTTCCTTCAGCCATCACACTGATGAGATTGGGCCATGTATGTTGAGTGGCCCTACAATGAACAGGGCATTTAATACAGAGTTGTGTTTATGTTGAAATGTGTGGATCAATGATTACATTGTTATTGATAATAAAGGGCCATAGGTGTGGCACCTGGGAGGGTGGACCATACAGTCCCACTATGCTTGGACTGGAGGCTTATCTATCCCACAGCTATTACCCATCCCACAGCTATTACCCATCCCACAGCTATCACCCATCCCACAGCTATTATCCATTCCACAGGTATCCCTGCCCATCCCACAGCCATTACCCATCCCACACGTATCCCTGCCCATCCCACAGCTATTACCCATCCCACAGGTATCCCTGCCCATCCCACAAGCATGCAAAGGCTTAACCATTTTCTAAAAGTTTCCACCAACACTTTATTAAGTAAAATAAATGACCCAAGTGTGTGAAGCAAAGATAACCTTTGTTAATAACAGTTCAGTAAAGTGTAGGACTTTATTTAAAAAGCAAAAGGAACCAAGAAAAGTGTCTCAAGCAATGATAAAGTCAACAGGTAACAACTCAGTCTCTGGCAATGTTCTCAGTCACTCTGAGGCATGTCCATATTCTCAGGTGTAAAGGGCCCAGGGACTGTGGAGGTGGCAGTGGCTGGAGTGCTGGTCTGAGGCACCATTGGGGTGCCTGGCCCTGAGAGTACAACAGGAGATGGTGAGTGCAGGAAGCTCTCAGAAAGCTGGCTCAGCCCAGTGAGGTTGAGAGGCCCTTCATCCAGGACCTGGGATGTCAGGCACAGGACCGATGAAAGATGTTCTGAGGCCGGGCTTGGCTGTGGGGCGGAGGAAGGAGTGTAGTGGGGATGTCTGGTGTGCAGCTGGGCGAGGTGAGGCATCTGTGGCGTGCGAGGAAACATCTGTGGCATCAGTGGCACCTGTGGTGTCAGTGGCATCTGTGGCGTCGGTGGTATCGGTGGCGTCGGTGGCACCTGTGGCGTGTGATGTACCTGTGCCTGGACTGGGAAGGGCTGCCTGTGCTGCTGGAACTCCTGGTATCCGTAGCCTTGGTAGGTGAGGGGCTGTTGAAAGCCTTGGAAGGGCTGTGACATCGCCTGGAGTGGGTGGGTTCAGCTGGGCCTGGAAGGTGGTGCAGCAGCGCCGTGATCATCTCCTTCATCACCTGGTACTGGGGCTCGGGCATGTCCATGAGGGTCTGGGTCATGTAGGTGAGGAAGGGCTTGCAGTTTGAGGATGGAATCTCGAAGTGTACCAGCTGAGAGAGGAGATCTGCGCTGGTCTTGATCGTGTCCCTGATCTCCAGCAGGACAGTGTGGCTCTATCCCTCCGGTCTCCCTCTCTGCCTGCTTTCTGTGGAGCTGGAGCTGGGGGTGGGTGTGAGTTGTTCCCTGGTGGTAGCTGCTTCTTCTTGCTCCATGTGTGTGAGAGAATCCTCCACGTCCTCCAGCATCGGGTATGCAGCTGTTGGGGGGGTCTCTGTCGCGGGGCGCTCTGTGGACACCTGCCCGGACATGGTCGCTGTCTCCTGGCCAGAAGAGGACTGGCTGTCTGTGGGCTGCCTGAGAGTGAGGGTAGATAGAGGGGCTGCTCCTCACCCTCCAGGAAGCTGCACTTTGCCATGACGTGGCTCTCCTGGTCGGTGAGCTTGACCATGGCCTGGCCAGATTTCTTCAGGTGCAGCTTCCCGTACCAGGTGTGCATATGCTTCCACCACCCGAGGAGGACATCAGCAGTGTAGCCCAGGCTCTGTGCCTTCTGTCTCCAAGCCACCTACTTCCACTTGGTGTCTCTGTACAGCCTGTGGCCCTTCCTCCACATGTACTCGTTCTCCCTCAGCCACTCCAGCACCTCCTCCTCATGCTCCTCTGCGATGGAGTAGTGCTTCCTCTCTCCCTTCTCCTTGCCTTGCCTCTTCCTCCCTCTGGCAGGGCCTTCATCATCAAGGCTTTCAGGGCTTTGGGGCTGGTCCACCACAGCAGCAGCAGAAGAAGCAGCAGGAGAAGCACCAGCACCAGCAGCAGGAGAAGCACCAGCAACAGCAGGAGAACCACCACCACCACCAGCAGCAGCAGCTGCAGCAGAGGAGCAGCAGAAGAAGCAGCAGCAGCAGCAGCAGAGTCAGCACCAGGGGGTGGGATGGTGGATCTATCCCTCTTGCCAGGGCTGGCAGAAGATGGCACAGGCTTCCTCTTCTTCCCCATGGTCTCTGATGAAGATGTGTCTGGAAGCAGGTTTTTCCTCTGAATGCTGGCCTCGTGTGAGCTGCCTCCTTTTATATCCGTGGGACTGACGCAATGCGTCCTCCCCTCATGCGCAGTTAACGCTCTGCATCCGTTCTGCATCTGCCCTGCATCCGCTCTTTCCACTACGCGTCTGCTTTGCTATGCTCCCCCGGAAGCCCTGCGGACGTGCCATCCGCTTCCATCCGCTTTCATCCGCTAGGCTTCCGTTGAGCATCCGTTTTACATCCGCGCTACGTCCTCCCCCTGTCCGTTCTTTTTTGTTCTGTTTATGCAAATTTTTGCCCCTTTTGAGAGCGGATAAGAACGGATGGAGCCTCCCCCAGATTTTTGACCGTCCGCTGTGTCCTTTTACATACGTTTTGCATCCATCGGGCGATGTGACCTAGCCTTTAGGAGGGAGCGATGGGTTCTGTGGTCCCGGATCTCCAGGGGAGGCTGGAGTTCTGGGCTGAGGCCATTCTTCCTCCTCCAGGGCAGCCTCCCCCTCCTGGCTGGGAGCCAAGGAATCCCCTCCCTCTGCGGCCCTTTGGCCAGCCCTGAGCCAGGAGGAGGGAAGGGGAAGGGAGGCCTTTGTTCAGTCTGGTCTCGGCCCCAAGAGATGCGGGCAAGGAGGCCTCCCCTCCAGCGCCCCAAACCCAGCTCCTGTCTCCAGGAACCCCCAGCCCCCCCACCTGAGCCTTGGGGGCCTCCTGGTCCGGTCACAGAGGGCGGGGGAGGCAGCCTCCGTTTCCCAGGGTCCCTCCTGGCAGCCTCCCTTCCTGAGGGAGGGGGGGGCTGGGGAGCCCCAGACTGGCGCTCCCTCCTTCCTGGGGCTGCTTGTCATGAGGCTGGGCCAGCGCCCCACCAGGCCCCTTTTCCCAGTGGGACTTTCCTTCCTTTGCTGCCCTGCGCCCCCCCCTTCCCCACCTGGGGCTGGCAGGGCCTCTCTGGGGCTGCAGGGAGGAAAGAGGCTCCTGGGGGAGAGCAGGGACCCCCCTTCAGCCCCCCCCTCCAGACAGGGAGAAGCTTCCCTGGGGGTCAAGGGGATCCTTTCCTCTCCAGCTGATCGCAGGGATCTGGGATCTCTTTAGGGGGGGAAACCCTCCAAAATAAAAAGTTTTTTTTTTTGGGGGGGGGTGCAGCTGCCCCCCTTCCCCTCCATTGCAGGCTGCCCTCTGGAGGGACCCCCTTCCTGGCGAGGCTCCTCTCTGCCAGACCCCTTTGCAACCTCCTGGGGTCCGGGTGTGGCTGGGGGCTCAGGGGTGCAAAGGGCGGGGGGGGGGGGAATGAAGCCTTCGCCCCTCTCCCCTCGGAGCCTTTTCCCCTCAGGCTGGCGAGGGAAAGAAGCAGAAGCGGGCAAGAGGCAGGCGCGCATGCTCAGTTCCCTTCTGAAGCTCGGAGGCTGCTCGCACTGCGCCTCCAGCGGAAGGAGACCCCTGGTGGTCGCCCCCTGTCATGGCAGCTCCCCTTGCGAGCCGGAGAGACCCGCCTTCGCCTCCTTGGCGCCACATCCCAAGCGGCGTTGAGACCTGACGGGTGCGGTGAGTGGATGATGGGTGGTTCATGTGTTAGATAGTTTGTATCATCTCCACCTGTGACAGCGAGGGGCAGTGCAAGGGTTAAGGCCAGAGAGTTGTGGCGTCCTAGAGCGGAAAGGAATGCCTGCTTCTGCCCTTCCTTAGAAAACAGATGGAATCGTTTCCCGTTCCAGTAGCTACGGGCAATGGTCACTTGCACATGCGCCCTTTGTCCTCAAGCTGTTGCTCAAGGATTTCTGCGCCTGATGCTGTGAGGTTCAATGGGACTCCGCGGGAGGGTCACGTGATGGAAATCGGCTCGGCTCTGCTCCCCTGTAGGGAGGCGGGGCCAGGATTGGGCTTCTCCCCTTTTGCCATCTTGAACTGCTCTGGTGGGCACCTTATAGCGATAGCGGGACTTTGGGGGTCAGGCAGCGCCAGGGGCTTTTTTTGGGGGGGGCCTAGAGGCTGCTGGGGGGGAACCAAAGGGTCTTTTGGGGTTCCCCCCCTTGGGCAGAGCGAGAGGAGGGAAGGCGCCCCTCCCCGTGGGAAAGGCGCGGCAGATTTTCCCACGCCTGGCAAGATTCCACCCTGGGGGGAGGGGAGAAATCCTGGGTTGTATAGAATATATACTGTCTTTATAGACTATAGGATGGGAAGAATGTCTATTGGAGGTTGGACTTTTCTCTCTCACACACACACACTTGTGACTGTACGACTGTAACCTTGTTGCTTGTATCCTTTCGATCTGTACTGACTGTTTTCTAGTATGATTTGATTGCTTTTTGTACCCTATGACTATCATTAAGTGTTGTACCTGATGATTCTTGATTCATATATCTTTTCCTTTATGTACACTGAGAGCATTTTCACCAAGACAGATTCCTTCTGTGTCCAATCACACTTGGTCAATGAAACATTCATATACAAACACACACACTCACACACACTTGTGGGGGGTGGGATTAAGTTTTTTAACAAACAATTCTGTGGGTGTGGCTTAATTGGCGGGTGTGGCTTGGTGGTCATGTGACTGGTGGGCATGGCCAACTCAACATCACTCATGTCAAGGGGCGCTTCTTGCCTGGCCTCATGACAGTGGGGATGCTGCAACGGTCATAAGTGTGATAAGTAACTTTTTTCACCTCCATTGTAACTTTGAATGGTCACTAAGTGAACTGTTGTAAGTCAAGGATTACCAGTACAAAAATACAAAAAGTTTGCAAAAAGCTGCCCTAAATACCAATCATTAGATTAAAAATACCTGCAAGCCGGAGTTACAAAGCAGGCAGGGTGCCGGAGAACCTTGAGGAATGAAAATCATTAAAATGCAGTGATAACTATCAAGCAGCCAACTCTTGCTCATAAAGTGAAGCCCTTTAGCAGAGAGGTCATTTAAGCTCTCCAAAAAAAGCAGACCCAGGAAAAGTAGATCCATTTGAAGAGTTAAAAATACCAGCTGGTCTCACCTCACAAGATATCCTCAGGAAATCACCCAGATTTAAGGAAAGGCCACATGCCCCCCAAAAGGCAGTAAAATAATCAGTGCCAAGCTTGCATCCGGCTTCTTGGAAGTATACCCAAAAGGACAGTGACAGTAAGTATTCAAGCAGTGAAGGAAGACCCCCTCCCCAAATAGGAAAAGAAACCATGAGGCAAGAAAAAATTCAAACACAATGCAAATAATTAAATCACAATGGTAGCTGTTGCTTTTTGAAGCTGAACAGGAAAAATTACCCCATCAATTAACACAGGTTTAAACTTCACCAAGCACAGAATTAATCTTAACCAAAAACCAGTTTTAGACCAAAAGCCTTGCTGAATGTCACACATCTTGGTTCCCTGTCACTAAAAGCTTTGCTTCATTATTCAATGATTTATTCAAAGTGCTGATTGTCCAGGGAAGTATTTCCTCCCAACAACTGTGTAAAAATCTTAAAACAACCCTTCCCCTTTAATAAAGCCCCAGAAGATCCAGAGACTGGAAGTCTAGGCTGTCTGCCAAGAATGTAATAAGGGTGGAAAAAACAAAAAGAGATTGCTTCGAAGTTATCAAGGGTTCTGTAGAACTGGTAGAATCCCATCCTTGCACTTGTGACTGTAACCTTGTTTTTTGTACCCTTTGACAATCATTAAGTGTTGTACCTGATGATTCTTGATGAATGTATCTTTTCTTTTATGTACACTGAGAGCATCTGCACCAAGACAGATTCCTTGTGTATCCAATCACACTTGGCCAATGAAGCATTCATACACACACACACACACACACACTCACCACAAATTGAGCAGCCCAACTTTAATGCTAACCAACCTAGCTGGACTGCCCAGCGGCCTCCCTCTCCTGCCTCTGCAGGGACCCCAAAGATGGTTTGCCCAGCCATCGCCCCGATGGGAAGAGGGGGAAAGGAGTTGCCCAACCACAGCCAGGACCCCCAAAACTCCTGGGCATAAAGAGGGGCCTCGTGGGGGGAGGGAATCCAAGGGACTCCAGGAGAAACTTTCAACCCTTGAATTGTAAGGAAACAGAGATGGAAAAGGGGCTTCTTGGGGGCTCCATTTACCCCCAGCCCTTCTTTTCTCCAGGGGAGCAAACTGCTGGGAAGGGAACCAGACAGCCCTGATCTTTAAGGAGGAGAGAAGTTCAAAGTCTCAGATTGTTCAGTGAAACTTTTTTTCCTGAAGCCAAGTTCTCCAGCAGGGAAAGTTTCCCTCCGGGGTCAGGGGGAGAAGAGAAGCTGCCACAGACTTCCTGTCTCTGCCCAGAGTCTCCCAGTAGGATTCAGCCACAGAGTAGAGCTGAAACTTTGATCGTAATTCTCCCTCTCAGGAGGGATCCTTGGATAAGTCAGCTAGTTCTTGCACTCAGAGTTTGTTGGGCATTTCTCTGCAGGGAAATGAAAGGGAAATAATCCCTATGTGGTTCATAATGACAGGGGCAGAGATCGAATGAAATCTGTCATCTGGAATTGAGAGGTTTGGGAGCTTCATTCTTGAAACTGGCCCCAGAGGGAATACACGGCACCTGTGGCTGAAGACAAAAAGAAGTGTGACATTTGTTGGCATCATAGTGAAAGAGACAATCCCAGGAGACAGTTAATGTCTGATCATGTCACAGGTCTGAAATGGAAGCAACATTTCCTTTATTTTGAAAACTGATGCTCAGTGACACCCTCACAAAAGGGTTGATGTAATAGTGTGGCCAGATTCCAAGAATAAGATGAACTTTAATGAAAAACTAGTTATCAGAACTTTGCATAGCTGAAAAAAATCACACCCAAAAACAAACACACACACAGAGGGAGAAGTCAGAAACAACCAAGTGAAAAGAGATGGAGAAATCAAGGCAGCCTCTCACCCCATGTGGGGAAGGGAGGGAGGGAAAGGGAGCTCAGGAGTTTCATGTTGTGGATGGAAAACAGACATGCAGAATTCTCTTTCAACTTCCTTTGAGACCTGGGAATGCAGAAACCCATATTCCATGTTCCCCTGCCTCCCTTCTCTTTTTTTTTCATAATTTTTATATTTTTATATTTAAAAAAAAAACATATCTTTTGGTGAGCAGCGTGGTTCCAGGTTTTTACATTTCAACATATTCATCTTTTGTGTTCAATTTCATATCGTATTATTACTTATTCCATTTTCCTTTAAATATTCTTAAATATTCTTACATTCATTACACTTATCCAATTCCAATTCATATCATAACTTATTTCATTTTTCTTTAAATATTCTCATATCTTGTTTTACAGTATAATCTAAGGTTCTTATTTCATTTCTATATTCATTACATATATTTACTTTTATCTGTCACATTTGCAATTTCATCACATACTATTATTCCATTCATTGTTCAATAGATTCCATCCTAATTCTAATAATCCAGATGTCCCCTTGAATTGTCAATTCGAGCTTGCCACCCCTTTTCCTTATACACTCCCCCAATTTATTCCCTTTAAAGCATTATAAAGTTTTACCACAGTGTAGTCATTTTTAATTATCACATTCTACATTAATAACAATCTAACTACTACATATCATGTATGTATGTATGTATGTATATATATATATATATATATGGTTTTTTTTTTAAAGTTTTCGCGGGTACTTACATGTGTGCTGTTCAGCTTCCTTTGGGTATTATCCCACGTCATTGTAATGCTTTTAAAGTTGTAGCAACGTTTCAGCAGAATCTCATCTGCCATCATCAGGCTTCTGTATTGAGTTTGTATGTGGGTCAGGGTCTCACAGCCGTTGGTTTTAAATTTGAGGCTAGCCTATTATTGTGGCAGGATATTTTTTTCTACATCCTGATTGGTTGGGAGTCTTGATCTGTATTTATTGGACTTGGAGTTTGTTTGATTGGTGTTTCTGGTTTCTTCTGTCTGTTTTGTGGCTTTGATTGACTGGCAACACTCTGTTCCTGTGTTGGAGGCTTTCACCGCAGCTTGGCTTCGTGTGAAAGGACGGCTATTATCTATTAGGAAGCT
>BLBF01000074.1:147215-165961 GCA_015471245.1 Laticauda colubrina
CTACATGGTAAATGAATATTGGACTGTTTTTGACTATGCTATAAACTTATACTGGAATAAAATATATTCTTGATAGCACAAGCGTATCTGTTATTTTTACTGTATGTTAATAAACATACAAGCTTGACTCACTCATTTATCTGTGTGCCTATCTGACTAACGCTGCACATTCTGTTTAGCTTGTCTACCTAACCCTGGTTGGGAACCCAGGCTTAACACAAATAATTTAGAAATTTTAATTGATCAATGTCTTTAAATTGGCCGCCTGTTCTTAAATGTTCACAATCCATCAATCTTTTCTTCAAATCCATCAGTCTTTTCTTTGTATTATTTTTTCACCATGAAGCCCCACAAATGGATTATTTTGAATAAAATTTATATTTTTAAATATTTATGAAGTAATTAATTCATCAACCTTATTTCATATGAACCCTTTTTCTCTATAAGCATTTCAAATGATCTAATTGATCTTATCACAAGTTTTTCAGCCTTTATAATGTCTATGTTTCTCGCTTGCAATGCATTAGAAAGGAGAGATATTTCAGTTAGCACATCAGTCATCAAGTCCAAATCAGTGAGAAAATATGAGTTTTCAAGATGGGCAGCCATACCGGAGTATTTTTTATTTGAACAGAAAAACTGATGTAGCACTGGATAAGCCCACCACACAGCTAGGGTTGATCTTAAACTACAGACAGCCCATCTTAGTCCAAAAACTCTACCAATTTTTATAATTTCAATCTCAACTTGTTCTGAAATTTTGTTAAGTTCAATTAGGTTCTTATTCGATTGATGGAAAATTAGAAGATATTTTATCAATAAAAATTTGAAAATGATTGATTTGTTTTATTTTCCTAATAGAATCATCTAAAACAAGTTGCAGACAATGGTTTAAACAATGCCATATTATAACATTTGGAAAGTCTTTGGATATCCTCGTGCTTACCCCAGATTTTCTCCCAAGCTTAACTCTGGCTCCATCAGAGCAAAATTCAGTTAAATGTTTCTGCAGATAGTTCCTATTAAACCCAATTTTATTCAAACTTTCTATTACCAAACAATATATCGTCGCTGCATCTTGTTTATCTAATTGTACTTATTCAAGGAAAATTGTTGGTGAGAAAGCTGTACCCTCAACTTTTAAATGTAGTATAAGAACTGGTTTGGAAGATATTGTTGAGGTTTCATCAATTATCAAACAGATTTTGTGATTTTTCTCAATAACTTTGGCAAATAAATGTTTCCTGATACTTTTTCCAATGAAATCTACTATTGCAACTGCAGTTCTGCGTGAATGCAACCCTGTTCCCAAATCTAAAACATTTGTTATTTGTAATTAAATTAGATCTTCTGTATATGAAAATGGTCTGCACGTTTGTGCCAGACTATACACTGTAGTAAACACTCTACATGTACTACCCAGATATTTCTCAGTCATCTTCTCCAGTCCTTTACTTATGACATCCCACTCACATTGCTTCAACTTCTCTGCACAGATATTGTGAGCCTTAGATGAGAAAAATTCCTTCAATTTCTTTCTGAGGAAAGCTTTCTTTACTCCTTCCTGATGGTTCAATTTGGTAATTCTTCCACTCCTTAGCTCCGTGGACACTTTTTTCTTTGGTCGAAATTTCAAATCTTCTGCAATACTTGCAACCTATTTTTTTTCTGGGAAACGTCCAGTCCATCATATTTTTCCCTAAGATTATTGTACTGCTGTAGTGTCCAACAGTCAGGAAGGTTCCCTTCAATGTCTTATTCAGCTCTTCCAATACCTGATGATGTGCTGTGTCAGCCTTCAAGATCTTCTACTATTGCCTTGCATCTTTCGGCTGTCATAAGAAATGGGGGGGGGGGAGAGAATGAGTCTGGGAAGTGAGCTGGAGGTGTTACATTTTTCTGTTGTGTAAATGAGGGGGGGGAAATCATACATCAGAGTTAGGTTTCTATTTTTCACTTAGCTTTCTTTTCTCTGCGCAACTGCAACCCGTTATCAAAGTATGCCAAGGTCAACGGATAGAGGCCTCATCACCACCTGAAGATGCCCACATGATCATATTCACAACTTCTAATTGGAAGTTTCATCTGAACTATTGGGGGTGGGAATACTTCCATCACTTTGTATATGTGAATTGCGCGCCTAATTTCTCAGATTCAGAATTCTCTGGTTGCTACCACTTCACTTTCAGTAAAAGATAACTTTTCTCTAAACTAAAGAGTCTAAGTATTTCTTTCTTGGATTTTGAATGGAGCACCGCCTGACATTATTCTGAATCTCACTCTTCCAGCCCACCCGGAGAAAACACCCAATTTTCTTCTGAGGAGGCCTGAATATCATGTCATCTTCAACTAGTGACCAGCTAGATTTGAGGACCCATTGGCAGAGTGCAAGGCCCAGATCAGGATGAAGATCATAAATCAGGGGCGGAGGTCAGTGGCTGACTACACCCAAGAATTTAGACAGTTAGCAGGTCATATCTGTGGCTGGTCCCAGGAAGCCCTGATAGAAGCGTTTAAAGATGGATTAAACGAAGATGTGTACCAGAGATGCATTGCTAGGAGAGACCCAAATGACTTCCAGATGTGATACTTGTAGAATTAACAAGTACATTGAAACTTGTTCCATAACATCTTTTAAACACAAACTAGCTATAGAGTCAGGGACTCTTAAAAGTAACTGAATATTAGGAACTCCGTTCCTCACCTGCTTTCTTTGCTTGCCACTGCCTTCACCACTCAACTTACAACAACAATCTAGTCCAAACCACTACATTTGTGAATTTTTTTTGCAACACATTGCCAAGATGAAAAGGCCTGACATGCTGGCTCCTTCCTCTAGTCATGGTGTGGATGATATGCTAGCTCCAGTATCTTTGATGGATGATGTGCTGGCTCTACTTTCTTCAGACTCCAATGGTTGTGACTCTTGGATCTCCTTTTGTTTTCTTGCTGAAGAAAGCAGACAAACTCATTTGCCTTTTCATCTTGGCAATGTGCTGCAAAAAAAATTGATGA
The DNA here is from genome assembly GCA_015471245.1 of Laticauda colubrina. NCBI lineage: Eukaryota > Metazoa > Chordata > Lepidosauria > Squamata > Elapidae > Laticauda > Laticauda colubrina. The sequence goes on from BLBF01000074.1 coordinate 150,231, forward strand.
AAGATGAACTTTTTAAAGGATACATTGTTTCCTAACAAGATTGTTAAAAGTGGCAGAGAAAAGTAAAAGGGAAAGTTTTTTTTTCTTCTCACTCTCCTTCCCTACAGAAATAGCAGATGGAAATCGGAAAAACCTGCTTTGTCATAGAAGGTAATTAAATCTGAAAATTAAAGCCAAGGGGATGTTAAGATTTCTCGACTGGGAAGGGCTGCCTCTGCTGCGGGAAGTCCTGGTAGCCGTAGCCTTGGTAGGTGAGGAGCTGTTGAAATCTGTGGAAGGGCTGTGACATCGCCTGGGGTGGAGGAGCAGACCTGGAGTGGGTAGGAGCAGGTTCAGCTGGGCCTGGAGGGTGGTGCAGAAGAGCTTTGATCCTCTCCTTCATCACCTGGTACTGGGCCTCGGGCATGTCCATGAGGCTCTGGCTCACGTAGGTGATGTAGGGCTTGCGGTTTGAGGATGGTATGTCGAAGTGGACCAGCTGGGAGAGGAGATCTGTGCTGGCTTTGATTGTGTCCCTGATCTCCAAGAGGACAGTGTGGCTCTGTCCCTCTGGTCTGCCTCTCTGCCTGCTTTCTGTGGAGGTGGAGCTGGGTGTGGGTGTGGGTTGGTCTCTGGTGGCTGCTTCTTCTTGCTCCATCTGAGACAGGGGATCCTCCACGTCCTCTGGCACGGGGAGTGCAGCTGTTGGGGGGGTCTCTGTCGTGGGGCCCTCCAAAGACACCTGCCTGGACATGGGAGCTGTCTCCTGGCTGGAAGAGGAGTGGCTCTCTGTGGCTGTCTGAGGGAGAGGGTTGACAGAAGGGCTGCTCCTCGGTGGCGGATCTCACCCTCCAGGAAGCTGCAGCTGGCCATGACATAGGTCTCCCGGTCAGTGAGCTTGACAGCGGCCTGCCCGGATTTCTTCAGATGCAGCTTGCCATACCAGGTGTGCATGTGCTTCCACCATCCAAGGAGTACATCTGAAGTGTAGCCCAGGCTCTCTGCCTTCTCTCTCCAAGCTGCCTGCTTTCTCTTGGTGTCGCAATAGAGCCTGTGGCCTTTCCTCCACAGGTACTCATTCTCCCTCAGCCATTCCAGCACCTCCTCCTCATGGTCTTCGGAAATGGAGTACTGTTTCCCCTCTCCCTTCTCCTTGACTTGCCTCTTCCTCCCTCTGGCAGGGGCTTCAGGGCCTTCAGCAGCAGGGCTTTGAGGGCCTTGGGGCTGGTCCATCACAACAGCAGCAGCAGCAGCAGCAGCAGGAGAAGCACCAGCAGCACCAGCAGGAGGAGCACCAGCAGCAGCAACACCAGGAGCACCAGCAGCAGCAGCAGAAGCACCAGCAGCTTCAGAGTCAGAGCCAGGGGGTGGGATGGTGGTTCTGTCCTTCTTGCCAGGACTGGCAGGTGTAGGCAATATCCGCGGAGCTTATGCAATTCATCCTCCCCGTATGCAGAGTGAATGCTTTGCATCCGCTAGGCATCCGCTAGGCATCCTATAGGCATCCGTGATGCATCTGCGTCATCCGCTACGCATCCGCTTTGCTATTCTCCCCCAGAAGCCCTGCGAATGTGTCATCCGCTTCCATCCGCTTTCATCCGCTAGGCTTCCTACGAACATCCGCTTTCCATCCCAGCTACATCCTTCCCCCGTCCATTCCTTTCTGTTGTTGTCTGCTCTGTTTATGCAAATTTGGGGCACTTTTGAGAGCGGAATGGAATGGAATGGAAATTTTGCTCGTCCGCTGTGTCCTTTTTGCATACGTTTTGCATCCGTCGGCCAGTGTGACCTAGCCTTAAAATGTAATTAAAGAAGAGATTCTGCAAAAGTGCACAGGATTGCATTGTAGTATTTGTATTTGAAATAGAGTTAGAAAATTGGAATATTATATGAGTTAACAATATGTTAAAGGGAATGTGTAAAATGTCTAATAGAGTTTAATCAGCTATGGAACATTGTTTTCACTATACTATAAGCTTATTTTTTTTCTCTTTTTTATTACTTTAAAATGTACTATGTAGAATGCACTAAGCAGAATCAGTTATATAAATATAACAATATAAATAATTATATATTATTTTAAGTGTTAAATCTAGGGGAAAGATAAAAAGTTGTCATACTTCAACCAGTGATTACAGAGAAATTTTGCAGTAAAGAGAAAAAAAAATAGATAATTGAAAAAGAATGGACAAAAGATACAAACAAGTAAAATGATTTAAATTGAGATGAAATAAATAAAATAGTATTAAGAGAGTGAAAAGAGGGGAGAAAACCTGTAGAAAATGTAGAATGATAAATGAGATATGAAATAGTATGTAAGGTGAGCATGAATTTGATTTATGTCTGTATAAAAAGATGCTAACCCAGGATTAAGCCGCTTTCCAAAAAAAAAAAAGTTTTATGTTTTCATGTTTAGTGTTTTTGTTTGTTAAGTTAGCTTATTGAGAATTAATAAAATTTTGGAAGAACGTGAGAAGAGAATAATGAAATTGTAAACAAGACAGATGAAAGTATAAGTACAATGAATAAAGAGATATAGAAATTTAGGTAAAAGGAGAAGCTGGAAAAAGAATAAATAAGATATGCATATATGATAATCTGGAACTGTTGTACTCAAATTAGATGTTTTATTTGTTTTGTTAATATTTAATAAGCAGTTATGAAAAAAGAGATTTTATGTTATTAGTTTTTATGTTTTGTTTGTGTATTGTCTTTAAAAACTAATAAAATTTGTTTTTTTTAAAAAAAGAATGGCTGATATTTTCATAATTACAATTCATTAATTGAAAAAGAAACACTTAAAATGGAAATACCATTAACAAACCAAGGGAGTTTGTTATTTTGTGTCAGTAATGGCACAAAAATCTTTCCTAGCCAAGACTATTTACCTGGACCAACAGTCCCTAATTGAATGCTCTCTCTATAGCAGAGAGAGAGAAGCCAGGGTAAGCCATGTTTGGTCGCCTAACGTTTTTCGAATGCAGCTAAAAAATATACTGAAGCTTTTTACAGCCTTATGCAGGTATATATAGTACAAAAAAAAAGAGATAATAGTATGAAATCATCTAAAAAGTTAGATTACGAATGGAATTGACAGGCACATTCACAGAGCTATACTGAATTCTTTTTCTGAAATTTATTCCTCAGTTTAAAAAACTGGAATATATGAATGCAGTATTGGGCACTGCTTGTGTTGCTATTCAAGAGGATATAGTGTCAAGGTTAGCAAAAATAGTAAAGCAACATACAGATTTAAATTTTAAAACCAGAAATATTCTTGTTGGCACCCACATAAATAAAGGGAGTACAATACATATTTAATGTTACACGTGTTAATAGTAGCTAGAATTATGTTTGCACAACAGTGGAAAAACAAAGAGATCCCCATAGATGAAATTAAAAAATTACAATGTGCAGAAATGGATAGAGATAAGAGGTAGAAATTAGGTGGAGAATGATCATTGCTAGGTATGAATTAAATACAGAAGGTTGATAATTATAAACATGTTGATATAATTAACAAAATTAGAAATAAGTCAATACAAAGAAATTTAAGTAATTTTTCTGTTATACTGCTGTACTTATTGATATTTGTTTCTGCTTTGCTTTTTCATTATTGAAATATTTTATAATACTTTATAAGTACGATAGAATTACAGCGTTAAAGTAAAATAAGGATATTTTGTTATAGAATAGATTGGTGATGATGAAATGAACATTATAAAGTAGATTAACTAAAAATGATGATTTGCTCACATAAAATGATGTAATATTAGAAGTCTAGTAAGTAATTAATAATGGTAATAATCTAAATATATATAGTGGATTTATGATATTAGGATTAATGCAAATTGGAAGGGAAAGACTGCAGAGATTGTGCACAAGTGATTTGTACCAATCAACACACTGTATGTAACTGAAGATGATTTAGGTTTTAGGGTTTTTTTTGTTTATGTATAAAAAAAAACTTTTATTTTTTTAAAAATTCCATTTATGTGTGCATGCATGCAACTTCTTGTTACATTGATGTTGCTTTATATTGATTTAAGCAGAAACAGATGTAACAAGAAGTTGCCTACCTCATTTTTGGTAAGTTGCTTTTTTATTTTTGTATTTATTTATTTTTTAGTATCTTTTTTGTTTTTATTAATCAAAATTTGGATTGCACCCTTTTCAGAGAAGTAAAAAAGGAGTAAGGGGAATGAATACTAATGAGCAGTTGTGTTCATTTTCTCCACAACAACAACCCTGTGAGGTGAGTTGGGCTGAGAGAGAATGACTGGCCCAAAGTTACCCAGATGGTTTTCATTTCATCCGTAGAGGAGGTGGTGTTGTTATCTTCTATAAAAAGTCCTTCATCTAAAAATATCCAAGTTACCCAAGAGCTTGCTCTTCCTCAGACCATCGTCTCTCAACTATCCTTAAATATCACATTTCAGTTCTTACAATGATTATGACATCCAACATGTAAACAAGCTAAATTCACGACTAACATTGGCAACATCCTTCCCACATGTTTTATCTTTCTTGGTGACTTCAATCTATCTCATATTAACTGGACCCTTAAGGAATGTACAACTGAATGCACATATGAAACCTTCTACAATGCAAGTAACAAATCTGGGACTGGAACAACTAAGGGCTTAGAGAGTGACCCAAAGTTACCCAGATGGCTTTCATGATCAAGGCAGGACTTGAACTCACAGCCTCTTGCTTTCTACTTTGGGGGCTTCACCAGTAGACCAAACTGGCTCCCTTACATACTTATGAAGCACAATCCTTCATCCAGTGCATCATTAATGTTCTTATATGAGATACTATAATTTATCAAATTCTAAAACCAGATATTTTTCTACTGCTTTTTAGTCATACAGTTGTTTTTAGCAGGAAATCAGAAATATTTTTTCTGGAAATTTGGTAATGTTTAAACAAGGTCAAAGTATATTTGTATAAGAATTGTTATAAATCTTGTATGATAGTGATTTATCAACTCTATTATATTAATGACAACATAGAAAAATTGATGAATTATGGCAAAAAGGTTATATCTTCCCACTTTTATGACAAAGATTTAAAAACTAAATATTATTTGAGTACCATTTTTAAATCAGTTTCTATCCACTTAATTATCATACCATCCACCCCTCATTTAACTGGGTTTCTGATCACATCTCAAAATTGTTTGTTACTCTTTCCTGAGATCAAGTTATATTAGCAGTATTTCCATAATGCATTTAAGAAATGAAATAATATGTGAGGATGACTTGCATAGAGCACATAAGTTATATCCCCCCCTTTCCCACCATCCATTTAGAAAGGGCAGTGATAGGAGGGAAAGAGTTTTGAGGGGTGGAGGAGAGATTCTGCCTGGAGAAGAAGCAGATAAGAGGAGGAAACCTACAGCTGCATAAAAAAAGGGTCAGTGGGAGATTTGTACTTTCTGACTCCCCAAATCCTGTCAATGCAGCATTACAGCGAAGGGGGACTAGCTCAGGTTTCCTGTCTGGCCTGCCTGGGAGAGGATTTCCCTGACAATTTTCTTCTTGACAAATCCCTGTTTCTGATAACCAACCTGTTGCTTTCTGGGAGTTCATAAATCTCCTTTTTTCTGTTGTTCAACTATATTTTGTCAAAATCTATATTGTCGGGATATGATCGACAAATTTTTGTGAACTTTTTTCCTTCACTTGTAAGATAGTGGTAGCACCTATTTTCCTAATGAAGCATGCCTGTAAATTAGACAACTACAGAAGAAAGATTCAAGTGTGAAAAAGTGTCTGGGAGAAGAAACAGTTTTCTGCTTTTAAAATTGCTGCATGTTCCCATTCTAGTTCCATCCTTTCCTGGAGAAGAATGAGTTTGTCAATAATTTGGAATTTAAACTCTATATGGACCCAAATGGGGAGGTAGCAGCAGATCTGCTCATTTGTGGCTTCTTGGTTCTTCCCGGAGATGATCCCAGGGAAGAGACTGTGGCGTATTTTAAAAGACAGAGACTTTCTATCAACCAGGATGTTCTTTCACGGCTAAAGTTGCTCAACAAGGTAGGAGAAAGGTTTTCTCAGTTTTCCAAAGCCTGAGGTCCCATTTCAAGAGGGCTGATGCTGTTCCCCAAAGGTGGTTGACCTTCAGCGAGAATTGAATCTGGGCAGTAGAAACTGGATTTTTTCCCTTAGGCTGCTTGGGAGGCTTCAATATTATTCCATTTTGTGGACCACGTACAATTAAGGGTCTCCATCAAACGGGTTAGAAACCCACAAGGGCTGGGAAATGTGTCCCTAGTAGCTTCTGGTTGTTTTTTCCTTGTGCCCAGAATAGCAACGAAGGCTGCAATTCTGCTGACTGGGGCCTGAATCCAGGCTTGGACCGTATCCAAGGGGATTGAATCGTGATTAGACGGAGGTCCTTTTGGCCCCATTGGGGGAAAGAAGCTTCCACTTGTCCTGCTTGGGGAAAAGTGTCCCCTGAAGGGGCAGGTTCATCATCTGAGAGGCTCCTAAGGAGGCCAGACCTGGCCAGAGTTCTCCATGCCTCCCTTTCACCCTCCCTGGTGTTCTATATGTAAAGTGGGTGACTCCAAATCTGCAAACCTGATTGGTCAAATAAAATAAGCATTGGATTGGTTCACTAGGAACCAATCCAAAGAGCTGCTAAAAGGCGGCAAATTTAAACAACTGCCATTGGCTGCAAGCAGGCAAGCCAGCCTGTATAAAAGGCTGGCCTCAGCTTCAGCCAAGTGTTCCTATTTACTAACTAGTTGAAGAATAAAGTATTTGTTGTTGGAACCCGGTCTACCTCGTGTGTTTTCCGAACAAAACACTGGCGACGAGGATGTGATCGTCCTGAACGGAAAAACCTGCACGCGGTGATAAGAAGTCCAGATTACAATCAAGATGTCTGGAAACAACGCGCCGCCTGCACCCTTCAATCCCAATGAAGAGGATTGGGATTCCTATGCAGATCACTTCCAAATGTATTTGGAGAGCAATGAAATGGAAGACATTTCAGAGTAACGCAAGAGAGCTGTATTCCTGACGCACTGCGGGCCAACAGTTTTCAAGATGGCAAAGGCCCTTGCGAAGCCCCGGGACGTCAAACAACTAACGTGGACAGAATTGCAAAGACTCCTCAAAGCACACTACGCCCCGATGGTGTCAAACTTAATAAAGCGACACGAATTTTACCGCAGAGACCAGAGAGAGGGGGAGACTGTCGCCGATTTCATCGCTGCCCTTAGACAATTAGGGGGTGAGTGTGAATTTTTGAACATTGACAAAGCAATGAGGGATCGCGTGGTGTTGGGCCTGAGAGACTCGACCACACAGAGTAAATTACTCAACAAGCCCAACACCACCGTTACCGAAGCCATCGCGGAAGCCACAGCCGCTGAAGCCGCGAAAAAATCTGCCGTAGCCATGAAGAAGATGAACACACACAGCGAAGAAACACCAACCAAAGACAGAAAGCAGCCTGCTACCACAACCCACTACGAAGAGTCGGGCGAAACAGTTGAATCGAGCGAAGAAGATGACGAGGTCCACCGTTTGCTCACAAACAGAAAAGAGCGCGAAAGAAGAAATTGGTGGGAATGCGCTGGCTGCGGAGGAAACCATCCCCGAGCCGAATGCAGATTTCTCGATGCCATCTGCCGGCATTGCAAGAAACGAGGGCACATCGAGAAGGTCTGCAGGAACAAAAAATACTACAGTCCGACGAGACGCAGAAATTCCCCAACATGAGCTGAGCCTAAACGAGCCGAGAGAAAGTGGCAACAAGAGAAGCGAGCCAATACACACCAAACTGTCATTATACAGAGCGCTCAGACGGAAAGTGGGAAGAAAATTAAAGTCATCGTGAAAATCGAAGGAAAACACTGCAAGATGGAAGTGGACTCGGGGTCCTTCCTCTCCATGGTATCGTGGGACACAATAAAACAGCTAGTCCCAGGTATCAAACCCAAAGAATTGAAGAAGCAGCACCTAACCCTCAAGGACTATCAGGGAAACCAAATCCCTGTGGTTGGCATGGGACAATTCCGAGTCGCCTACAAACATCACGTCAAGGTGCTTCCGCTGATCATAGTCGACCAAGACAGATCAAGCCTCCTGGGCATCGAATGGTTCGCGCCATTGGGCATCGGGATGACCGGAGTCGATCGAGTGACTACAACCGGCTGGGAAGATGACCTCATCCGAGAATTCCAGGACGTTTTTGACGGCTCACTTGGCAAGTATCGGGGAAATCCCATTTCTTTCAATCTAAACCCCCAAATAGCCCCACGAAGAATAAAAGCCAGGCGAGTTCCTTTTGCACTAAAGGCAAAAATAGAGGAACAGCTGGACAAATTAATAGCCCAAGGGGTGCTAGAACCTGTGGACCATGCCAAGTGGGAAACGCCTATTGTCACACTCATAAAACCTGACGGGTCCATTAGAATCTGTGGTGACTATAAGGCTACCCTGAACCACGCATTACAACCAAGCGCATACCCGGTGCCAGTAGTCCAGCATTTGCTTCATTCCCTGGGAAAAGGCAAAGTTTTCGCCAAACTCGACTTGGCACAAGCCTATCAATAACTCCCAGTGGACCCAGAAACAGCAGAAGCACAGACTATAGTCACCCATAAGGGCACATTCAAATGTCACCGGCTCCAATTTGGAGTAAGCGTGGCCCCTGGCGTTTTCCAGAGTCTGATGGAACACTTTCTAAATGGCATACAAGGAGTCGTTCCCTATTTTGACAACGTCCTAATCTCGGCCAGAGATGAAACTCAATTAAGGAAAAGACTCAAAGAAATATTAACTAAGTTTAGGGAATCTGGCCTCAAGGTAAAAAGAGAAAAGTGCTGTTTAATTAAGAACAGCGTCGAATTCCTGGGCTACTCAATAGACGGAGAGGGTATCGACCCTACAGACAAAAAAGTTAAAGCAATCAAAGACGCTCCTGAACCAAGAAATAAAACCGAACTACAAGCATTTTTAGGACTAATTAATTTTTATAATGTGTTCCTGCCAAACAAGGCCACTATAGCAGAACCATGACACCGTCTGCTAGACAAGAAGGCAACTTGGACTTGGGGTTACAAAGAAAAAAAAGCCTTCCAAAATAAATAAAGAACTGTTTAAAACCAAACCCAATGAAACATATGAACAAAAAGAGCAAATAAAAGACTCACTGTTTGGAGACACTTGCATGAAGAGCCCATCGGAAGGGGCCAGCCAGGCCAGCTCGACCTGACCGGAGGAAACGGGAGGGAGCAGCAAAACCGCCAGCCTAAGAAACTCAGGCGGCGGTAAAATGGCTGACTCACCCTTCCAGACGGTTCCAAGGAGAAGAACGGACGACACAGCAGCCCCATCCGAACCGGTCGAAGTCTTCACTAAGAATGAACTGCGCAAGTCAAGTCGAGTCCGGAAAAGCCTTGCCTACCTGCGAGACTACGTCACCACATAGGACTGAACTAAGGGGGGAGGGGTGTTCTATATGTAAAGTGGGTGACTCCAAATCTACAAACCTGATTGGTCAATAAAATGAACATTGGATTGGTTCACTAGGAACCAATCCAAAGAGCTGCTAAAAGGCGGCAAATCTAAACAACTGCCATTGGCTGCAAGCAGGCAAGCCAGCCTGTATAAAAGGCTGGCCTCAGCTTCAGCCAAGTGTTCCTATTTACTAACTAGTTGAAGAATAAAGTATTTGTTGTTGGAACCCGGTCTACCTCGTGTGTTTTCCTAACAAAACACCTGGGATGGAGTAATGGGCCTTCTGCTCCTAGGAAGCAGCTCCAAGGCTTTCAGTTCACCTGAAATTATCAAGATTGTTCTGATATCACACCTTAAAATTATGGGTGTAGGAAGAGGGGAGAAATGCATGTTAATGGGGTCATGAGAAGGAACCAGCTGGTTATCACTTCATGCTGAAATCTTTTCTCAGTTCCATCCAGGGGTAGGATTCAAATTTTGTAACAAGTGGTTCTGTGGGTGTGGCTTAATTTATGGGTGTGGCTTGGTGGTGGCGTGACCGGATGGGCATGGCCATGTGGCCATGTGACTAGCAAACTAAATACAAGTGGTCCTCGCTTAATGGCCAGGTTTTTTTAGCAAGTATTCTAATTTATGACTGATCTCCCCAGAGCTCCTTGACCTGTTTTTGAAGTTTTAACAACCATACATTTGAGTTCGGATGACCTGGAGCAGCTGAGATCCGAGTGAGCATTACACCACAGGTTCACCTGACTGCCCACTTCTTTGGTGTTAGCTTTACAGAGTCTGGGCTGACATGCGACAGCAGTGCCTTTCGCTGTGCTCGCTTGTAAGCATCCAAATAATCCAGTTAAGAAACCAGAGGAGTCTCTCAGGTAGACTTCCCCCCTCCGCAGTGCTCCTCCTGCAGAAAACGGTCTTTCCCTGAGCTGAGAAGGCAAGGAGCTACGGCTCGACTCACCCAGTTCCTAGGACTACCACAAATGGTCCCAATTTGGCACAGACAGGGCGGCTCCCCCTGGCAATCCCCCTCTCCCTCAGTGCTCTAATTTCCCATGGCCCACCAGTGGCCTGAACACCAGGTCGGGCCACTAGAAGGCCACTTGCCCACTTCTCAGCAGTGCTCCTGTGCCGGACACTGCAGGACCTTTCACATCCTTCCCCAAATTCTCCCTTAACTTCAAAATGACGATGCCTGTTGCTGACATGGGTACAACTGGGTGAGCGTGGCAGGGCCAACCAGGGTCGATTGTTCCTGGTCCAACAAAGCGGCTGCGGGTGGGAGAGTGAAGGGATGGCAGGCAAATGGGCCATGCTCCCTGGTCGCCCCTCCCCCACACCTCTGCCCCCCGCCAGCAAGGCTCAGCTTTGTGGTGAATCCCAACTAAATTTTGCCATACTGGAGGACATGTGGAGAGGCTCCTGTTCTCCTGCTGCTGGGAAAGGAAGAGAGTCTTTCCCAGCACAGGAAAAAGTTTGCAACTTCCCCTCCAATAGGGAAACGGGCAGCTCTGGGCGGTAGAGAATCAGCCCACTTGAGTCCTGTTTCTCTCTGCTGCCCAGAGCTGTGCCGGGAAAGACTCTCTTGCTCTCCCAGCAGTAGGAGAACATGAACCTCTCCACATGTCCTCCAGTACAGCAAAATGTAGCTCAGGCCCCCACCAGTCTGCATTCACCGCAGCTGGATTCACTGTAGCTGCTGGGCTTCCCTACTGGGGGTTAGGGTGGTGGGTGGCGGCAGCAAAAGGCAAGTAGGGTGGGGGGGGGTAAAGGTGACCGGCAGTAGCAGGTAGGCAACTGGGCCCTGGAGCTTGCAGAGTCTCACTCACCCAGGGAGATCAGGCAGGGCCACAGCGGAAGGCATGCAGCAATGGCTGGCCTGGCAAGTGGGCAAAAGCAGGCTGCAGATGATGCCAGTCATGCACAATAAGGACTGACTGGGTGTAATGGGGAGGGGCGGCAGAGAGGGGCAGAGCCAGTCAGTGGTGCGAGTTGCTGTTCCTCCGAACTGCGTAGAATCATAACAACCGGTTCTATAGAACTGGACAGAACCAGTAGAATCTCACCCTGGTTCCATCTCTCCAGACTTTTCTATTTAACAAAGTCCTCTGTTTTTTGGCAATGTCAGATGCCAAAAGCAAAAGAGAGGAACAAAAAAGAATCTTCCAGAAGTTATATCTCCAACCATTTGGAAATAGTGATAGATGTTGTCCTTACTTAAGTGAAGACCAGAGGCTAATATCTAATATCTTGTCTAATATCCATTTTTACCTCCATTTTTCATGGACAGAGAGTCCTAACACATTTTCTTTGGCATTCCAATTTTTTTTCTGCTCAGTCCTTTCCTCAGTCTGAATGTATGGAAAACTGTCATCCTGGATTTGTCAAAAAAGCTCGAGAAGGAGAGCCAGTTTGCTGCTACGACTGCATTCCTTGTCCAGAAGGGACCTTCTCCACTCAGAAAGGTGGGTGACACCAGAGGAAAGGAAGGCCTGGTGGAACTGGATCCATCTAGAGCATTGTCATGAAAGTGTGAATTAAAAGACACTTTGAAGCTGAATTGATTTCTTCTTTATTTCCAAAATGCCCCATTTCTTTTCTAAACAGAAGAACAAAAAGACTGTGAAGGAAGGGCTGGATTAGAGAGAGGTGGCTGTGGCAGATTGGGCAAGCTTTACTACTGCCAGAGAAAATATTTCTTCTTTTTAGCTTGGATGTGTCCTTCCTTCCACATTTACTTCTCTAGGAACACCTGAGTTCCTTGAAACACGAGGAATTGCTTTAGGTCCATCTCCTGAAAGGAGGATTGCAATGCAGTCTACATGGGGTCCCTTTGCGGAATACTGAAAAGGTATTGCTGAAATACGACATACACAATGTGGTGGCATGGATAGTTATGCATGTATGGGGCTGCACCCATATCACCTCTGCTCCAATAGCCATTCCAAATTATTTGCAGCAGTCACTTGATCCACCAGCATCCTCTGAGGCAACTATGACAAGAATTGCCACCTGGCATGTAAGTTTCTCTAGAAAGATTAATTGATTCATTACCTTTAGTATCAATATTCTGAACATTACAAAGGAAATCTTTCAAGTCCTAAACCTTCCCTCAGTTTCGTAGCCTATTGAAAATATATTGCAGCTATATTTTTTTAAAAAGTGATATACTTGTTTTCTGTCTCTGGAGATATTAAGAAATCCATCCTGAAAAATGCTGCTGATAATCACTTGTTCCCCAAGAAAGTACAATATATCTTGAAATGCAAAGGACAAAGAAATATGGAGTGTTTTCTTTCCTCAGATACAGAAAAATGCACCAAGTGTCCAGATGATAAATACCCAAATAAAGAAAGAGTCCAGTGTATCCCCAAAGTTATAACCTTCTTGTCTTATGAAGAACTTCTGGGCATCATCCTGGTCTCTTTTGCCCTATTCTTCTTCCTGTCCACAGGCCTTGTTTTAATCATCTTCATTAAATACCGAGAAACTCCCCTTGTCAAAGCCAACAACCGGGACCTCTCCTACATCCTCCTGGTCTCCCTCCTGCTTTGCTTCTCATCTTCTTCTCTGTTCATTGGTCAACCAAGGAAAGCCACCTGCCTTCTCCGACAAACGGTCTTCAGCATCATCTTCTCAGTTGCCGTTTCTTCTCTCTTGGCCAAAACCATCATGGTGGTGCTGGCTTTCCTGGCCACAAAACCAGGAAACCAAACAAAGAGGTGGTTGGGGAAGAGCTTGGCCAACTCCATCATCCTGTCTTCTTCTGCTGTCCAAATTATCATCTGCTCCATCTGGCTGGGAGTTTCTCCCCCCTTCCTTGACTCTGACCTCCACTCCCAGCCTGGAGAGATCATCCTGAAATGCAACGAAGGGGCCGTTGTCATGTTCTACGTCACCCTCAGCTACATGGGCTTCTTGGTTGCCATCTGCTTCACAGTGGGTTTCCTGGCCAGGAATCTGCCTGGGGCCTTCAACAAAGCCAAGCTGATCACTTTCAGCATGCTGGTCTTCTGCAGTGTCTGGGTGACTTTTGTGCCCACCTACCTGAGCACCAAAGGGAAACACATGGTGGCTGTGCAGGCCTTCTCCATCCTGGCCTCCAGTGCTGGTCTGCTGGGCTGCATCTTCATCCCCAAGTGCTACATTATTCTTCTGAGACCAGACCTGAACACAAAAGAGCATCTCACAGCCAGAACAAATGTAAAAACATGAGATATAACATCATTATGATAATGGAAGAATTGTTAGTGTTTCTTTTATTTGATTTCCATTTAGATAGTATGCAGGAGTCAAAGAAAATGATATCTGTATGTTTCAAAATGGGGAATTGTTGAATGACTAGAATTCTTGCAGTTCCCTCCTCTTTCAATAAATATAGCTAAAGAGACCTCTGTAAAATTCAGAGGAATTCAGCTGTTCAGCAACAGCTACTGAACATGACAGCTTATAAAAAAACGATTGATGCACTTTTTCCGACTGACAGCAGCTAAACATCTGAGTGGGTGTGAGAGAATGAGTAGGAAAAGAAGTCAGGAGGAAAATGTGGGAACCAAACACCAGCCTGGTTGCCTGATCCTCTCCCTAAAAATGCCAGAATGATGTGAAAGGCCATGTTTGACTGGCTCTCAGCTGAAGAGGGAAAAGTTCATTCCTCTTATATGAGTCTTTCTTGATTTCCTGACAAAACCTCCTTTGCAGAAAGAATTCAGCATAACAGCTGTCTGGGATTTCAGTTTGGAGTTGTTTTTATTTTGGTATGTACTTCACAGCAAAAATAAATAAATAAATAAATTAAGTGTGTAAAATAGTCATTTTCAGGCCCTTTAATTTTCCACTCTACAATTTGTACTGAAAGCTTTTCTCTGCTCCTCCTCCAAGCTTGTCTTGTCTGTGAAGGGCTGGAGAAGATGCCCAGAGAAAGGGGACCTGGGGACTCTTCCCAGGAGGAGGTTGCAGGGATCCTGTCTCAAAGCAGCCACATCATTGACCAGCTCACAAACCTTCAATGCTGCATAATGTTCATCCAGGTCCAAGAAGGGGCTGAATAAGTGGGGAGGAGACTTCCATGTTTCGAGGAAAAGGCACCCATGGAAGCTGCTCTGCTCTCCAACCACAGAGATTGCTGATCAATTGGGAATCAATTTTTATGTCTCATAAAGGCTCTGAACTGCGAATAGCATCCCTTTGCAAATTCCATTTGAAGGAGATAAGAAACTCTGATAGATCAGAAGAAGGTCAGTCTAAGATTCACATAAATCCCTCTGATTCTCCCACAAGCAGTTGAATAAAGACGGAGACTTGTGGCTTTGTGCCACATGGAAGAGGCGTTTATCCAGAGGTGGAATTCAGTAGGTTCTGACCAGTTCTGGAGAACCAGTAGTGGAAATTTTGAGTGGTTCAGAGAACTGGCCTTTGACTGGCCTCACCCCCATCTCTTCTCTGCCTCCTCTCTGACCCGCTGATCAGCTGGGTCTCCCTTGGTTACCCTGCACAGGAGAACAGAGCTGGAAAGCAGGTTAGTGGGGAGAGGAAGGAATGGGCCTTTGAAGTAACTTTCCCCTGCCATGCCCACCCAGCCACACTCCCCAAGCCACGCCCACAGAACCGGTAGTAAAAAACTTTGAACCCCACCACTGCATTTATCCCACAATTTCACTTTCCTCCATCACTACCCACAATATTGGACACTCGGCCATCTCACACTCTAGGAATCTCCAATTTTAGTATCTCACATTAATCTGAGAAAATATTTCCAACTTTCCTACCCCAATTCAATAAGAACTAAGGCGGGACAGGAATTCAAGAGTCTCTTGGTGATCCACTCAAAGTCCACCAGGAAGTTTTTCTTCCTGAGGGAGGATTAGAACTCAAAGCCTTCAGACCTTGGCCCATACAACCAACAAGTAATGGGTCATAGATCCTAAATCAATTATTAGGAAGCTCACTCAAATTGACCGCAATTTATGCAAAAAAAATTGGATTGTGAGTTTCCCAGAAGATGGGTAGGCTCCATAAACAATGCCATTGTTTTCTCTGAGGAATGAAGGTGGAGATGGAAGGTTCTGGAAATGCTGTTTTACAGGATGCACCTTCTTCAGGCCTGACTGCCCCTGTTTTTCTTTGTACAATACCTGAGCTAAGAAATCTCTGAAACATTGTCTTGGGTTTAGGTCCAGGGGCCACAGGAGAAATCACCCATCCTAAAAGGTATCCCAATCCCTTTCTATTTTGAGTACACCATGGTGGGTGTGTCCCCATTCTTGGGAA
>BLBF01000074.1:195961-236876 GCA_015471245.1 Laticauda colubrina
AGCAAAGTCCATGTAGAATATCCTATGTCAGATCACTTACAAATCAGCCCTTTGTTGTCTCTCCCGTTCGAGCAATGCAGTCTTGATTCCAAGCAGTAATCAGGGATCATCAAAGCCAGAGAGAGAGAGCGAGCAAGCTGTAGACTTGCTACTTTTAAATGGTTTTCATAACCACTCCCACAATTGCTATTTCACAGTTAAAGCTGCATACACTAACTATGATTCATAGTTATTATTTCACCTAAACCAGTTAGGGTAAACAATGTTATCCCTAACAGAGAGGACTAATGCAGTGTTAGAACAGTTGCTTAGATGTTATATAAATTATCAACAAGACAATTGGTCTGACCTATTACCATTTGCTGAAGTGGCACATAACAACTCCGTACATAGTAGTACTGGATTTACTCCATTTAAAGTAGCTTCAGGACAAGATTTTTTACCCATACTTGAACTTCCTCGGGAAAGGCCTAACATCCAGTCATTGGATGAATGGATAATCCAACTCCAACTTAACTGGCCAGTAACACGTAAAGCATTAGATGAGTCCCATCAAGCTCATGAGAAGTTTGCAGACAAGAAAAGATCTCCACAGAAATCATATCAAGTGGGCGACAAAGTTTTCCTGTCCACCAGGTACCTACAAACCACTCAAAACCCAAAGAAACGTGGTCCTAAATATGTTGGTCCTTTCACGATTGAACGGATTATAAACCCTGTGGCAGTCCAACTGAACTTACCAAAAACTCTTCGACGAATTCACCCGGTCTTCCATGTTAGTTTGTTAAAATCTGAACATATTTCTGATTTAAGACCCATCCAGGCTGATCATCCTATACCATTACTGATTGTGGGTGAACAATATTTTGAAATTAAAGAAATTTTGGACTCTCGCAAATGCAGGGGTCGGCTCCAGTATCTAGTAGCTTGGAAACATTTCCCTTCTTCCCAAGCCGAGTGGGTCAACGAAAAATACGTTAAAGTCCCTAAGTGATCAAAGCCTTTCATACCAAGTATCCTGATAAACCCTAGAAATGTATCCATTTTAATTATCTAATGATTTTTTATTATCTTTATATTTTTTTCCTCTTTTTCAGGACTGACGTTTTTTTTCTAGAAGGGCCGAATGTCAGCCTTCAAGATCTTCTACTATTGCTTTGCATCTTTCGGCTGTCATAAGTAATTGGGGGGAGGAGGGAGGAGTCTGGGAAGCGAGCTGGAGGTGTTACATTCTACTGTTGTATAAAATGAGGAGGGGGGAAGCACACATTCAGGTTTAGGTTTCTATTTCTTGCTTAGCTTTCTTCTCTCTGCGCAACTGCAACCCTTTATCAAAATATGCCAAGGTCAACAGACAGAGGCCTCATTACCACCTGAAGATGTCCAAATGATCATATTCACAATTTCTAATTGGAAGATTCGGTTGAACTATTGGGGGTGGGAACATTTCCATGACTTTGTATATGTGATTCACGCGCCTAATTTCTCAGATTCAGAATTCTATGGTTGCTACCACTTCATTTTCAGTAAAAGATATCTTTTCTCTAATTTAAAGAGTCTAAGTATTTCTTTCTTGAATTTTGAATGGAGCACCAGCTAACACAGGCCTTGTTTTAATCATCTTCATTAAGTACCGAGAAACTCCCCTTGTCAAAGCCAACAACTGGGACCTCTCCTTCATCCTCCTGGTCTCCCTCCTGCTTTGCTTCTTTTCTTCTCTCTTAATTGGTCAACCAAGGAAAGCCACCTGCCTTCCCTGACAAACAGTCTTCAACATCATCTTCTCAGTTGCTGTTTCTTCTCTCTTGGCCAAAACCATCACGGTGGTGCTAGCTTTCCTGGCCAAAAAACCAGAAAACCGAGTGAAGAGATGGTTGGGGAAGAGCTTGGCCAACTCCATCATCCTTTCTTGCTCTGCTGTCCCAGTTATCACCTGCTCCATTTGGTTGGACCTCCACTTCCAGCCTGGAGAGATCATCCTGCAATACAACGAAGGGGCCGTTGTCATGTTCTCCGTCACCCTCAGCTAAATGGGCTTCCTGGCTGCCATCTGCTTCATGGTGGCTTTCCTGGCCAGAAATCTGCCTGGGGCCTTCAACGAAGCCAAGCTGATCACCTTCAGCATGCTGGTCTTCTGCAATGTCTGGGTGACTTTTGTGCCCACCTACCTGAGCACCAAAGGGAAACACATGGTGGCTGTGCAGGTCTTCTCCATCCTGGCCTCCAGTGCTGATCTGCTGTTCTGCATCTTCATCCCCAAGTACTACATTATCCTTCTGAGACCAGAGCTGAACACAAAGGAGCATCTCACAGCCAGATCCATTGTAAAAACATGAGACATAACACCCTGATATGAAAGAGTTGTAAAATGTCATTTTATTTGAAAGAACACATTATTTCCACTTAGATAACGTGCAGGAGTCAAAGAACATCATATCTACACATTTCCAAATGGGAAATGGTTAAATGTCTGTAATTTTTGTAACTCTCTTCTCTTTCATCTCAATAAATATTGCGAAAGAGAAATGTCAAAATTCTGATTGATGAACCCAACCAAGCCAGCAATGTCTAGATGATTATCTCTTTTTAACCAAGACTTTATGGAGTACATCATTTTGGCACACCTGAAAGCAAAACCAACTTTAATTAATTCCTGTGGGTTTTGCATAGTGAATGAAGATCCTCTCCCCAGATAGATGAAGAAACCATGAGGCAGCCAAAAATCGAAACACAATGTAAAAATTAAATCACAATTGTTTACACAAGGGAAGAAAAGCCCTGTCGTTGCCAGAGCTCACACCCCAGGCAAGCTCAAGTGTAAAAGCTTGAGATGAGCCTAACTACAAAAGTACCATTACCACACTTAGGGTCCCAGGCTGGTACTATAGGAATGCTTACCCCTGGGGTGAATACACTATGGCAAAAGGCCATTTATTAGAAGCCCTACAAGAATCTGGGTCCTAAAAACAGATGTCCACCTGGACTTAAATTGTGAAAAAGACCAGAGAATCATAAGAGGGTATTTTCATACAGTTGTCCCCAATTGTAAAGTTGACCAGCTGGTCAACTTTAGAGATCTTGGAGTTGCACAGGATCACAAACTTTGTGTTTGAAAGAAAAGGGAAAGACTAAAAGAGGAGGAGAAAGAAAGGAAAGGAGCAGAAAAGGGAAAGGAAAAAAAGAGGAGAAGGAGGGCAGAGAGAAGAGAGGATTTATAAGCATTTGTCATTTTAAATAACAATAACAGAAGAATGCAGCACCAGCCTTCCGATTGATGGGCCAATGCCAGCAGTGTGAGCAAAAAGAAAATCCAGGAGGGTTTTGCAGGCGTTGCCTCTGGTGCAGAAAAGAAGGGCATCTCAGATGCAATTGGGGGGAGAATTTCCAAAGAGAGAGGGGTTCTTTTTACCTTCCCTGGGTCCCCTTCCCCTGAGAATTTCCCCTATGTGCAGAAAACACTGACCACCTGGGGACAAGAAGATTTTGAAATGTCCTGACTGGAGGAAGACCACAGCGAGTTCAAAGCCCCATTCCAAAGGCTGGCCATTCTCCTGAGGAACAATGGCTCCTCTAACCATGACCACAGGGGGAACACCACTCAGGCACCCTTTAAAGGATCAATTGGGGGCCCTGAGAACCTAATGGGGGTGGGAGGGAAAACCACCCCTCTTTTCCTTAGAGCACCCATTCCCCAACTGTCCAAAATCTCCCCTGTCCCTCGTGGGCAGGGACTTGCTTTGCAAGCTGGGGGCAACATTCAAATGCACTATGGAGGGGCTCCACTTAGACATCCCAGTCAAACACATCCCCCTCACCACAATAGGTCCAATTGAGAGAGACACCCATCTGCCCACAGAACCCAGAAGCCTACCAGCCTCTCCATGGGGATGATTCCCTACTGAAGTAGGATTGCTACCCCAGTTACAATTCAAGGAAAGACAGGGCCATCATCCTCCATTCCCCAACACAGAATACAGTCAGAAGAACTGAGCCCATGCAGAAGTTAATAAAAGCATGTCTAGAAGAGGGGGTACTGCACAAATGCACCTCCCCCTGCAACACCCCAATTTTCCCAGTCCCAAAACCCAAACTGGACAGCGAAGGAAAACTTAGTTGCTGTTTTGCACACTACATGAGAACTGTCAACAATCACATGGTGCCAAGTGCACCTGTGCTACCCAACCCAGCCCCCATAACTGCAGAAGGGCCAGCGTCAGCCACCCACTCCACAGTTGTGGGCCTTTGTGCAGTCTCCTTTAGCATCCTTCTTTAGACCCTGCTTCACAGGACCTCTTTGCTTTGAGGTGGGATAAAGACATACCGAGTCACCCACATTATTCCCCAAAATCTTAAAGGCAGACCTCACTTTTACCTCCCTGCCACACAATTCCACTATAATTCAATATGTGGGTGGTTTGTTATTTACTTCAGCATTGGAGGAAAGCTGCAGGACTAACACCTGTCTTTTCTTGGAATGCTTGAGCAAAAAGGGATGCACAGCTTCACCCTCAAAGCTACAGTACCTGAAACAGGGACTCTTCTCTTGGAGCATAATGGGGAAAAGGGCTGGTCATTGACCTTAGAGAATGTCCTTTTGACTCAGGAAGGCAGCGGCTATTGAGTTACGAAATCCACTTACCTCTTCTTTGTTACGTTTCAATGAAAGGTAAAATACAAACTTAACCACCTCCAAAAGATTTAAATATAGGGAATTGCGGGGGTGAAAGGGGGGAAAGTTGAAAAATGTCAAGAAGAAATTGGGGTAGGATACAAAAAAGGATTTTAGACTTTCCTCAGGTCAGAAACAAATACAAAGGGAGACCTACGACCACAACTGAGCCCAGAATTTATGTCTGTTAAGTGGGAAATTAGCTAAGTGAGCTTTGTCCCCATTTTATGACCTCACTTGCTACAGTTGTTAAGGGAATCACTGCAGATGTTAAGTTAGTAACATGGTTGTTAAGTGAATCTGGCTTCCCCTTTGACAGAAGGCCGCAAAAGGGGATCGTATGCGACCGTCATAACTAGGAACCGTTTGATGAGCATCCGAATGTCAATCGCATGACCAGGGGGATGCTGCAATGGACAGAAGGGTGGGGAAATAGTCATACAGTGCTGCTGCAGCTTTGAATGATTGTAAGTCGAGGGCTGCCTCTAACGAAATGATCGGTCGGTCCCTCTGGATCGAAACAAAAGCTATCTTCCTCCACCTGAATGAATTTGCCTCTAGAAAGTTGGGAACCTCTCACACCGTCTCCAAGATTTTAGGGACTCCCCAGACAAGCGTTAAATCCCATCCTGAATTCTGGATCACTTTTGCTTGCTTGGTCTTGCTCAGCCAACTGGGGCTGGAGACCGTGTGGCTCCAGGGGTTTCTCTGGATATGCCTCAGGTTCCTTCACCCTCTCGCTTTCTTCCCCTTCTCAGTTAAAGCAGCTGACATGCTGGAAAGCCAAACATGGTCCCTGGCAGATTCATCTCAACGGAAAAGGACTTTTCACACAACCAATTTACCTCTAACACAGGAGAATTATAGATCTTCTGACAATGGGATGAAAAGAGAGTCCCCTTTGCAAGAAGGATGAACCTCCCACTCCAATGTTGTCCTCTTTGTTGTCTGGTGACTTGTCTTGGGAATGGGGAATACTTTTGAGGCCCCTAGCCTCAAAAGGTTGCCTCAATCGGAGTCTCCCTTTCCTCGCCTTTCTTCTGATGTGCAACTCACATGGAGCTTTGCTTTTTCTGTCTCCCAAGTGCAAAGAGCTGATGAGCCCAGTAAAGAAGTCCCTGAAGCATCTGAATGAGCCAGAAAAAAGTCATTAGAGAGGAAGAGCAGCTGGAACAAAGTTGGAGTTGCCTGCTCAAGGTAGGAGACCACATGGCTGAATGTTTGAAAATCCACCCTGAACAGGAAGTTCTTGGAGTATGGAGATGGTGATTTGCCTGTCCACCAATTCTGCAATCTCTCCCTCTCCCTCTTTCTCTCCCACTCCCTCTCCCTCTCTTTCTCTATCTCTCTCTTGTCCAGGTGTTGCAGTCAGATTTGCGAGTCAGGAGTCTTTTTGAGTTTGGAGTCCAGGGGAAGAAGAGGCAGAACCTGGGGATGGAGTTAAAAAAGGAATTGTCTAGAATCTCTACATAGCCACAAGCAAACAGTCCAACTTGAATACCTGCTGCAATGCCTCAAATGAGATGCCGTCTCCAATTGTTGAATTCCCTTATGTGGAAATATGTTGTTAAATATGAGTGTTAAAAACAAAATCCACATTTTAGTCCAAACCCCTGGAAAACCACAATCCCGGCATTTGCAGCAGTCAAGAAAAGTAGCAGACTGGTCATGCTGGTCTTGCATTAAACTCTGCAGACTTTATCTTGGGAGTCTTCATCACTCAAGTTGGAAGTAAGACATTTTTGTATACGAGGGAACTGGTGTACGAGGGAACATCTCTCCATCACTTCTTCACTGGGGCATCTCTTTCCTCTGACATGAAAAGTTTGGGCTTCTGGCCCAGCTCCTAAAAAGAGAAAATTAAAATAGCTGTTCACTTCCTTTCAGGAATCCATGGGTATTTGCCTCCAAGGTTACTGAATTTAACACCAAGAAATTACATAAGTTATACAAGGTGGCTAGCAAAAAGCAAGCCTGGGAACAGAAGGTAAGAACAGAGGGGTGTGTGCTTGTGTGTGTGTGTGTATGTTGTGTGTGTGTGTTGTGTGTGTGTGTGTTGTGTGGTAGAATGGAAGGGATACAAATATAAATAAAGAGAAGGAAGGAAAGCGAACATTTTGTGCAAAAGAAAACCTCAGGAATGAGAGGAATTCTCTTTAAGACTTTTAGGGTGGGACTGTGCTCTTTTCTCTTTCTTTCTTTCTTTCTTTCTTTCTTTCTTTCTTTCTTTCTTTCTTTTTGGCTCCTGGCTCTGTCATTGCTGTCTTAAGAGCCAGGCGTTGGGTTGTAGAAGAGAGGAGGAGAAATCCTATCCTTAGGAGAGGGAAGACTGTCAATGCTCAGGGGACACAGGTTGGGGATCAAAGCTATGGAGTCTTCTGAACACTCCTTGATGGGATTGGAATTCTCGGTGAGTCTCCAGCTCCTTTTGCTGGACATGTCCCTTTATTAACCAATCAGAATAGAGCTGGAAGGGGCTTTGGAGGTTTTCCAGTCCAACCCCCTATAGTCCCCTGTAGGGGACCCTATAGCAGAGGTGGGATTCTACCAGTTCAGACCGGTTCTATAGAACTGGTTGTTATGATTCTGTGCAGTTTGGACAGCTGGTAAATCGTGCCCCTGGCTGGCCCCGCCCCTCTCCACCCATCCCTCCCAGCCAGTCCTTATTGCGCCTGCCCGACATCACTGACTGCATCCTTCCCCACCCAGTAACTCCTGAAGGAATTTTTTTCAGGTTCTTTTTCCCCTCCTGATGATCAGCTATGTCGGGATTCCCCTCGCTGTCTTACTGTTTCACCTAGGAGGCTTCCCTGAGGCTCAGGAGGCAAAAGGGTGTGGGATGTGTATGTATGCTGCGTGCCCCACCGTGTGCTCCATTTTGTGCCTTCTTGGGCCCCAGGGAAGCAAAAATGCCCACCAGGAGGCTTCCCTGAGGTCCAGAAGGCCCAAAAACAAGGGGGTTCTGAAAAAAAAAAAAGAATCTACGCCTGCCCAGCCACGCCCACAGAACTGGTTGTTAAAACATTTGAACCCCACCCCTGCCCTATACCATGTCAGACAAGTGGCTGCCAATCTCCATTGATGGACTTGCACTGCTTCTTCAAGTTGCCTGCTGAATGCAACTGTGGGGGTCCCTGGGGTGCCAAAAGGGGCTGGCCTAGCAAACATTGATGAGGAATACATTTGGGCGGTAGAAAGGCTGAAAGCTTTCACTTTTCTTTCTGTTTGTTTGTTTTCATTGTCTGTCCTGTTTCCATTTCATATTTTCTTTTCTCATTAAACAAATTTTCTCCTGTAGTTGCTAATTGGAGTATGATACCTTTATATCTTTTAATTTTATCCATTCAACTCTTAGTTATACCTTATACCTTGAGGTTATAACATTCAGGATAATACATAACTTCCAATCAAATTCTGCTATGTGCATTCTTAAAATACACACTATATTCTTAAAAAGTGATGATAAATATATGTAATTAAAACACTCCTTCCATTCCAATTCAGTTCTATCATTAATATTCATTAAAGTCTGTTAAGCCTGGGTTCCCCAACCAGGGTTAGGTAGACAAGCTAAACAGAATGTGCAGCGTTAGTCAGATAGGCACACAGATAAATGAGTGAGCTAAGCTTGTATGTTTATTAACATACAGTAAAAATTACAGATACGCTTGTGCTATCAAGAATATATTTTATTCCAGTATAAGTTTATGGCATAGTCAAATAACAGTCCAATATTCATTTACCATGTAGTCAGTCCATTCAGGGGTATTCATTTAGCAAAGTCCATGTAGAATATCCTATGTCAGTTCACTTACAAAATCAGTCCTTTGTTGTCTCTCCCGTTCGAGCAATGCAGTCTTGATTCCAAGCAGTAATCAGGGATCATCAAAGCCAGAGAGAGTGCCAGAGAGAGTAAGCAAGCTGTAGCCTTGCTACTTTTAAATGGTTTTCATAACCACTCCCACAATTGCTATTTCACAGTTAAAGCTGCATACACTAACTATGATTCATAGTTATTATTTCACCTAAACCAGTTAGGGTGAACAATGTTATCCCTAACAAAGTCTTAACATCTTTAAAATTACTTTTCAATTAAATATCATATTTCCTTGGGAACACTTATAAACTTTTCGTAATTAGTTTTTTTCTCCTATTTTTCTTCCCTTATATTTTATAAAACATTAAAAAATGTTCCCATCCTTTCCTAATTCAATTCTCTCATTCATCTTATTTCATTTATTTATAAACAAACATTTCACTAGATTACAATAGCTATTTTATCCATCATTTTAATCATACATTGTTTCATATTTTCTAAAATTATTTCTATTTCTAATATAACAATACTATCTTATGTACCTTTGCAGAATCCCCTTTTCAATTAAATTTTTACCCATTTTCTCGAAATAGGCCGTTTCTCCACATCTTGTTTCTGTTCTTCATAACTTCTTTTCCTTTCCTTCTTCCTTCTCTTCTTCTCCCTCCACTTTTTACCCCCTTGTCTCTCTACTTCTAATTCTCTCTTCTGTATTCCCCTCTTCTGTTGCTTTCTAATATTATTGTTATTTTTCAAGCTATTCTTCCTTTTCTTGGTTGTTTTTTCAAATCTTAAACTTTTCATTCTCTTTCCCCCCCTTTCCTTTTTTTCCCCACATAAAATTACAAAGATGGCTTCATCTTTGTCCCAGTCTTCTTGTTCTGCAAGTGTTTCTTGTTTTTTCTCATAGTTCCAGATCTCCATTTCTAAGAATTGAAATACGAAGCCAAAAGAACCTCTCCCTTCTTGTGCATCTTCTTTGTACTTTTTAAGTTCCATTTTCAGTTCATTTAAAAGTAGTGCCATTTTAAACATTTTTAAACAACCACCTGATTGATTTTATTCATTCAAATGCAATAACCAAAAATCCAGAGATCACCAAATAATCCAAATACTCCCAAGTTGTTTCTTCATGCTTCTTTTTTTCCCACTTTCTCTTCCTGGGGTTCTACCAAATTGCCAAATTTCAGTTAAAATGTATCTTTTAGAAGTCTTGTTGAGGTTTTACTATAAATTCCTTTTAATTCCAGGCAGTCTCCTCCTTTTTTCCAGATCCTGCCCTTTTATTCTTTTTCTTTCCTTTTCTGCTTTTAAAAGGTTTTAAATATCCAGAAATTTTTATTATCCCTTTGACATTTTATTTTCAGCTTAAATGCCCATTGATGTCAAAGTGGATTTTTTTTTTCTGATTTATTATTTTAATCTCTTATCTGTCAGTATAGGGAAAGGGAGAGAAGAAAAAAAAAAACCAAATCCTTTCCCTTTTCTCTCTCCTTCACTGCTTCAAAGTGTTCTTTGGGAACAATGTTACTTTTTTTTTAAGTTTAAATGCCAGGGTACCTTAGTTGTTGCTTTTGCAACAACCAAAGCTTGCAACAACCAGTCAACCAAAGCTTTCTCTTCTTATCTTCCTCCTGCACATTATTTCCAGTCGAGTTCTTCTTTGAGGTGGCCATTTCTGACCACTGCTACAACTGGCTTTGGGAAAGGGAGTAATGGCCAGCTGAGGAGGAGAGATGCGGCTCTCCTCAAACCTGATGGCAGTCTCCCCCCTCTTCACAACGTCTACTAGGTGGCTTAGGCCCAAAACCAGCCGTCTCGGGGCACTCAAGCGGTGAACACGGATTGAAAACATGCACAATTGCGGTTTCAGTCTGTCCGCAAAGAGGCTCAAACCAGAAGTCAGCCTTTTGAGTTTTCTGACAATAAGGAGGAAAGACAATAGGCAGGTGATAGAAAAAAGCAGGAGTTAGAATTGCAAAATGACCATGTGTGAGATTTAGTGTGTGTTCAACTTACTGCACATTCCAAAAAGATAAAATATGAGCAGACCGATGACAAAATAGATGTCCATGCTTGAAGCATAGAAAAACAAGGGTTTGTGTATCTCTGGATGTCCTTCTGGTGTTGTGATGGTCAGATAGGGCGCACAGTTTAGGAGCAGATTGAGCTCACTTTCAAAGGTTGCCCTAAAACTTGTGTGTTGTCAATATACACAGCAAACACACCCACACAATAAGTCCCATTCCCAAGAATGGGGACACACCCACCATGGTGTACTCAAAATAGAAAGGGATCAGGATATGTTTTAGGATGGGAGACTTCTCCTCTGGCCCCTGGACCTAAACCCAAGACAATGTTTCAGAGATTCCTTAGCTCAGGTGTTGTACAAAGAAAAACAGGGGCAGTCGGGCCTGAAGAAGGTGCATCCTGCAAAATGGCATTTCCAGAACCTTCATTTCCCCAAATGAAACAATGGCATTGTTTATGTAGCCTACCCATCTTCTGGGAAATGCACAGCCTAATTTTTTTTTTTTTTTGCATAAATTGCGGTCAATTTGAGTGAGCTTCCTGATGATAATTATGACCCATTATTTGTTGGTTGCATGGGCCAAGGTCCAGGAGGCTCTGAGTTGGTTTACAATTTATTTTTTGTGCTTCTATTTAGTAGTCTCCAATTACAATTATATTATATATAATCTCACATTTTACACTCCAATATTAAATGTATTAGTATCATTATTAATCAATCATTTGACTATACTTATTATTCATTCATGCTTTAAGAAATAATCATATTTTACTCAATTTATTTTGTGACAATTCATATTATCATCCCAAATCTATCCTAAAATCATTTTATATAATAAAAAGAAAGAAAAAAGTACATCTTTATATGTTTAATATTTTCTAGAAATCTACATATTTCATGACTATGTTTTATTATCAAACCATTGATAGAATAGATCTCAAATTTCATAAAATTGTTCATCTTCTTGCTCTTTGATTTCAAATGTCAATCTACTCATTTCAGCACATTCCAATATTTTCTTAATAATTTCCTCCTGTGATGGTAATTTCTCATTTTTTCCAGTTTTTAGCAAAGACAATCCTAGCTGCTGTTAGTACATTTACAATCAAATATTTCAAATCTTTACTATATATTTCAGGAAAAATTCCCAATAAAAATATCTCTGGTTTCAAATCTACATGTTCTTTTGTCATTTTTTCCAACCACATGTGGATTTTAGTCCAGTATTTTTAGCGGCCGCACAAGTCCACCACATATGGTAATATGAACCAGGTATCTGATGACATTTCCAACATTTTTTGGATTTATTCTTGAACATTCTTGTTATTCTTGTCGGGGGGAAAATACCACCTGTAAAACATCTTATGCAATTTTTCTTGATATGCTGTTGACATTGTCATCTTATAATTTTGAGACCACAATTTTTGCAATTTTTCTAGATCAATGCCATGTCCAAAATTCTTCCCCCAAGCAATCATAGTCTCTTTAAGTTGTTCTTCTTCTACTTTAATTTCTAATAAATATCCATACAATTTTTTAATCACCTTTTCATCAGTACCTGTCAAAATCTTATCTAAGTCAGTCATTTTATTATAAAAATCTTCTGTTTTGGATTTTTTTATCATACCTTGAATGTATTTGCGCATATGAAAACCAATTCATCTTTATACCTTGTTCCTCTAATTTTTGTATAGATTTAAGTTCACCCTTTTCATTCAGTATTTCACCATATCTGTTTGTTCCTTTTTGTATATTATAAGATAAGAAAATGCTTCAATAGTCGATAATCAGACTGGAATTTTCAGATAACATTATCTTTTAGTCTTCTCCCAATTTAACCACAGAGACTCCCATATATAATGTCTTCTAAAGTATCCCTGTATTTTAGTTCCTTTATACCATAGAAAAGCATGCCACCTGAACAACAAATTATGTCCTTCTAGTGTCAGCAATCTGGTATTTTTAATGTTATCCATTCCTTAACCCATATCAAATTCGTAGCTTGATAGTACAACTCCCTATTAGGCAAACCAAAACCACCTCTTATTCTAGCATCTTGCAACAGTTTTAACTTTATTCTCGCTTTCCTACCTTGCCATATATATTTCAACACAACTTTTATTCAAATCTTCAAAGTAATATTTTCCATGTCAAATTGGGATTGTCTGAAACAAATATAAAATTCTGGGCAATATATTCATTTTGATTGTTGATGCTCTCCCTATTAATGACAGTTGTAAATTTTCCCATTTTGCCAAATCTAGTGCTTTCTGCTGTTTGAGTTTAATATAATTATTCTCTTTTAATGTACTGCATCTTACTGTCAGATATATCCCCAATATATTACTTAATAGTAATAGTTACAGTACTTAATCTTATTCGTAACCTGAATTTTCAATAAGTCTATCAGTTCTTCCTTTTGTCTAGATAGCATATTCTTTGTCAAAATCTTTGTCTTATCCTTATTTATTTTCAGTCCAACCACCTTTCCATATATCTCTATCTTTTCTATCAATTTTGGTGCTGTGTCTAATGGATCTTCTAAGATAAAAACCAAATTATCTGCAAATGCTTGCAGTTTAAATTATTCCTTTTTAATTTTCATCCCTTTTATGTCCTTGTCTTCTCCGATATTTCTGTTTAACACTTCCAAGTTTAACACAAACAACAAAGATGACAGAGGGTATCCTTGTCTTGTTCCTTTTCTTAACTCAATAGAGTCTGTCAATTCTCCCTCTATCATTACTTTTGCAGTCTGTTTATGACATATAGCTTCTATAGCTTGGGTACATTTTTTAGTGATGCCCATCTGTTCCAGCAGTAAAAACATGAATCACCAGTTCACATTATCAAATGCCTTTTGTGCATCTAGAAATATCAAAGCCATTTGTTTTTCAGGATGAGTCTCATAGTATTCCAGAGTGTCCAAAATTACTCTCATATTGTCTTTAATTTGTCTCTTTGGCAGAAATCCATTCTGATCTGGATGAATAAAGCCGTTTAAGTATTTTTTAAGTCTTTCTGCCAATATTGAAGCAAAAATTTTATAATCTGCATTTAATAGAGAAATAGCTCTATAGTTCTTAATTTGTAGTGGATCGGCCTAGGAGGCTCTGAGTTCTTATCCTTCCTCAGGCAGGAAAACTTCCTGGGGGACTTTGAGCAAATCATCAAGAGATTCTTGAATTCCAGTCCCACCTTAATTCTTATTGAATTGGGGTGGGAAAGTTGGAAAATTTTCTCAGATTAATGGGAGATACTAAAATGGGAGATTCCTAGAGTGTGAGATGGCCGAGTGTCCAATAATGTGTGTTGTGATGGAGGAAAATGAAATTGTGGGATAACCGCTGTGGTGGGGTTCATATTTTTTTACTACTGGTTCTGTGGGTGTGGCTTGGTGGGTGTGGCTTGGTGGGTGTGGCAGGGGAAAGTTACTTTAAAATCCCATTCCCCCCCCACCCCACTAACCTGCTTTCCAGCTCTGTTCTCCTGTGCAGGACAACCAATCAAGCTGATTAGCTGGGACTCAGTGGGAGGCAAAGAAGAGATGGGGGCTAGACCAGTCACAGGCGGTATTTGCCAGTTCTCCGAACCACTCAAAATTTCCACTAATGGTTTTCCAGAACTGGTCAGAACCTACTGAATCCCACCTCTGGATAAATGCCTCTTTCATGTGGCACAAAGCCATAAGTCTCGGCCTTCTTCTAATGCTTGTGGGAGAACCAGAGGGATTTGTGTGAATCTTAGACTCATCTTCTGATCCACCAGAGCTTTTCTTTTTCCTTTTTTTTCACATATAAAATAAAGTTTATTTAAGATTCATACATTTAAAACATCTAAAAAACAAACAAACATATAAATAGATATATATACAAATATACATTTTGCAGTGAAAATTGAGCAATGATTACATATTTTTTAACTTTTTTTTTTTTAACATAGACATGATCTGCCTTGTTACAGTACCTTCCTCCTTCTTTCGATGTTTTAATTTTTCAAGATGCTTTCTGATTACACGCACGTCTTCCATAATTTTGTAACTTATCCAGTGGTCAAATATTGCCTTTTCTTTAACCATTCATACCAGCTATTCCATGTTTTATACTAATCACTATCTTGGTAATTTTTTAGTTTAGTTTGGCTATCCATCTCTGTACACTCATGAATTTTTTTGATGACCATCTCCTCTGAAGGGATGGTAAAGCCCATGTCACACTGCACCAATGGATGGAAAGAGGATGTAAAATGGAGAGAAACACTTGCCATCTGTTGGTTAACGCAATGCTTCCATTCTGTACTCACTGCCTCCGTTTTTCTTCCTCTCTATCTGTCCAGCATCCGTCGACTGAGGTTTTGAGCTGCTCAAAACTTTTTGAGCAGAAAATGTATCCAACGCGTCTGTTCTGCATCCGCAACACACATGGGGAACATCCGTTCTACATCCGTCATCATCCGTTACGCGTCCGCTATATCCGCTAGGCATCCACTGCGCATCCACGCAACTCAAATCCGTTCCAGCGGAAAATGGACACAGGGAGGAAGCGAAACGTATGCAGAACGGACACAAAGCGTTAATAGCACGAACGGAGAAAGGATGAAAGCGGATGCAGCTCGCATACAAAGCATTTAAAACGGAAAAAACATTCGCAGAGGGGACCTATCTCGGATATTTAGGATGTCTAGAGGATGCCTAGAGGATGCAAAAGGACATTTAGTGGAAAACCTATATTTCTGACAAAAAGGGAGAGGAACTCACCTGGATCTCACTTTCAGTCCAGCAGCCCTGCTCTGCAGACCTCTTCAGCCTTCATCTGGCTCTTGCTCTTCCACAGCATCCAGTCATTTCCACCATGGATCGTCACACACTCCTTTTGGTAGCCACCATCATTCTGCAACAGTGCGAAGCCATCTACAGGCTCTTTCACCTGTTCTACGGGAAGAAAAGGAGGTGGCCAAGAAGTGTCTGGGTCCGAAGATGGATCAGGAGAAGATCAGAGTATGGACTGTACAACAAGCTGATGGTGGAGCTGAGGAACGAAGACCCTCGTGCATTCCAGAACTTCATGAGGATGCCTCCAGCCATGTTTGACGAAGTTGTGGAGCGGCTGAGACCCAGGTTGACCAAGGCAAACACCAACTTCCAGCCCAGCCTGGACCCTGGGCTCAAGGTGACACTGACTCTCCGCCACCTGGCCTCAGGTACCATGTACAGGAGCATGCAGTATGGCTGGAGGGTGCCACACAACACCATCAGCATTGTGGTCAGAGAAGTGGTGCAGGCCATCATCGAAGAATACCTGGAGGAGCTCCTCCAGTGCCCCTCCACTGAGGAAGGCTGGAAGAAAGTTGCAGAGCAGTGGTATCAGAAGTGGAACTTCCCCCACACTGTTGGAGCCATAGATGGCAAGCACGTGGCCTGCAAAGCTCCAGCCAACTCAGGGTCCAACTTATTTCAACTACAAGGGCTTCTTCAGCATCGTCCTCTTCGCCATGGTCGATGCTGACTACAAGTTCATGTACATCGATGCTTCAGGCAACGGGTCAGCTTCAGATGTCCAGGTATACAACGCCAGTGAGTTCAAAGAGGGGCTGGAACACAACCTCATCATGGGCTTCCCAGATCCAGACCCCCTGCCCAACGACACACAAGATGTGCCCTACTTCATCGCCTTCTCCCTCAGAACCTACCTCATGAAGCCCTAAACTTCCAGATGCCTCACCCGTGAAGAGAGGATCTTCAACTACAGGCTGTCCAGGGCAAGGCGGGTGGTGGAGAACGCCTTTGGCATCCTGTCCAACAGGTTCCAGGTACTTCTCACCACCATGCAGCATCGCCCAGAGACCATGAGGAGGATCATGGAAGCTTGCTGCATCCTGCACAATCTCATGCGCACCCGCTACCCAGTGTTGCAGAACA
Organism: Laticauda colubrina; assembly: GCA_015471245.1. Lineage (NCBI taxonomy): Eukaryota > Metazoa > Chordata > Lepidosauria > Squamata > Elapidae > Laticauda > Laticauda colubrina. The sequence goes on from BLBF01000074.1 coordinate 212,397, forward strand.
GGCTCGTGGACCTCCAACAAGGCAATGGGGACATGGAGCCTGGGGAATGGAGGCAAGGGCGAAACCTGATAGACACTGTGGATTTTCAAGGCCCCAACAGAGCTTCACATGAAGGGAAGAAGCAGCGCAACCTCCTGAGACATTGGTGCAACTCCCCAGCTGGAGCAGTGGAGTGGCAAGACAGGATGATAGATGATTAATGGATGCTTCCTTCAGCCTGTCTCATCACACTGATGAGATTAGGCTATGTATGTTGGATGGGCCTACAATGAACAGGGCATTTAATAAAGAGTTGTGTTTATGTTGAAATGTGTGGATCAATGATTAAATTGTTGTTGATAATAAAGGGCCAAAGGTGTGGCACCTGGGAGGGTGGACTATACAGTCCCACTATGCTTGCACTAGAGGTTTATCTAACCCACAGCTATCCTTACCTATCCCAAAGGTATCCCTGCCCATCCCACAGCTATTACCCATCCCAAAGGTATCTCTACCCATCCCACAGCTATTACCTATCCCAAAGGTATCCCTGCCCATCCCACAGGTATCCCTGCCCTTCCCACAGGTATCCCTGCCCATCCCACAGCTATTACCCATCCCAAAGGTATCCCTGCCCATCCCACAGGTATCCCTGCCCATCCCACAGCTATACCCATCCCACAGGTATCCCTGCCCATCCCACTGCTATCCTTACCCATCCCACAAGCATGCAAAGGCTAAACCATTTCTAAAAGTTTCCACCAAGACTTTATTTAATAAAATAAATGAAGCAAGTGTGTGAAGCAAAGATAATCTTTATTAATAACAAGCTGTAAAAGAAAAATGACCCAAGTCAAGGGTCCAAAGCAAAAATAAAGTCTACAGGTAGCCACCCAGTCTCTGACACTCTTCTTAGTCACTCTGAGGCGTGCCCAGTCTCAGGGGTGAAGGGTCCAGGTGCTGTGGAGGTGGCTGCTGCTGGAGTGCTGGTCTGAGGCATCATTGGGGTACCTGGCCCTGAGAGGACAACAGGGGATGATGTGTGGAGGAAGCTCTCAGAGAGCTGGCTCAGCCCCGTGATGTTGAGAGCCCCTTCCTCCATGACATGGGGTGTCAGCCCCAATACCGATGACAGATGTTCTGGAGGCTGGGCTTGGCTGTGGGGTGGAGGAAGGAGCAGTGTAGTGGTCTGGTCTGCAGCTGAGCAAGGTGAGGCATCGGTGGCATGGGTGGCATGGGTGGCATGGGTGTCATCTTTGGTGTGGCTGGCATCGGTGGCGTGGGTGGCATCGGTGGCGTGGGTGGCATCGGTGGCATCAGTGGCACCGGTGGCATATGATGTACCTGTGCCTGGACTTGGAAGGGCTGCCTGTGCTGCTGGAGCTCCTGTTAGCCATAGCCTTGGTAGGTGAGGGCCTGTGGAAAGCCTTGGAAGGGCAGTGACATCACCTGGGGTGGAGGAGCAGGCCTGGACTGGGTGGGAGCAGGTTCAGCTTGGTCTGGAGGGTTGTGAAGAAGATCGGTGATCCTGTCCTTTAACACCTGGTACTGTGGTTCCAACATGTTCATGAGGGTCTGGTTGACGTAGGTGAGGAAGGGCTTGCAGTTGGAGGATGGGACATCGGTGTGTACCAGCTGAGAGAGGAGATCTACGCTGCTTCTGATAGTGTCCCTGATCTCCAGCAAGACAGTGTGGATCTGCCCCTCCTGTCTGCCTTTCTGCCTTTCTGTGGAGGTGGAGCTGGGGGTGGATGCGGGTTGGCCTGTGGTGGAAGTGCCCTCTCCTTGCTCCCACTGTGTCAGGGGGTCCTCCACGTGCCCCACCACGGGTAGTACAGCTGTCGGGGGGGGGGTTCTCCGTCATGGGATGCTCCACAGATACCTGCCTGGACACAGGAGCTGACTCTTGGCCAGAAGAGGACTGGCTCTCAGCAGGCTGCCTGAGAGAGAGGATTGTGAGAGGGGCTGCTCCTCGGTGGCAGATCTCACCCTCCAAGAAGCTGCACTTGGCCATCACGTAGGTCTCTCTGTCCGTCAGCTTGATCGTGGCCTGGCCAGATTTCTTGAGGTGCAGTTCCTGTACCAGGTGTGCATGTGCTTCCACCAGCCGAGGAGCACCTCTGAAGTGTAGCCCAGGCTCTCCGCCTTCTCTCTCCAAGCAGCCTGCTTCCTTTTGGTGTCTCGATAGAGCCTGTGTCCCTTCCGCCAAAGATATTCATTCTCCCTCAGCCATTCCAGCACCTCCTCCCCATGTTCCTCTTCTATGGTGTATTGCCTCCTCTCCCGTTCATGCATCTGCCTCTTCCTCCCTCTGGCAGAGCCATATGAGCCCTCATCAGAGGGGCTTCGAGGTTGTAGGGGCTGCTCCTCCACACCAGCAGCAGCAGCAGCAGCAGCAACAACAACAGTAGCAGCAAAAGCAGGACCAGCAGGACGAGCAGCACCAGCAGGACCAGCAGGACCAGGAGCACCAGCAGCATCAGCAGGACCAGGAGCACCAGCAGGACCAGAAGCACCAGCAAGACCAGGAGCACCAGCAGGACCAAGAGCACCAGCAGCACCATGAGCACCAGCAGGACCAGTTGGACCAGGAGCAGCACCAGCAGAGTAAGCCCCAGCAGAAGCTCCAGCACCAGGAGCAGTGCCAGCAGAGTAAGCACCAGCAGAAGCCCCAGTACCAGGAGCAGTGCCAGCAGAGTAAGTACCAGCAGAAGCCCCAGCACCAGGAGCAGCGCCAGCAGAAGCTCCAGCACCAGAAGAGCGAGCCCGAGCAGCAGAAGTCCCAGCAGAAGCAGTCAGGGCCAGGGGGTGGGTTGGTGGCCCTGTCCCTCTTGCCAGGGCTGGCAGCAGATGGCAGAGGCTTTCTCTTCTTCCCCATGGTTGTTGGGTTGTTGGCTTGCTGGTTGGTGGGAGCTGTGTCTGGCAGCAGGTCTTTCCTCTGAATGGTGACCTGCTTGCAAACTGCTTCCCTTTATATCCGCGGGGCTGACGCAATGCATCCTCCCCGCATGCGCAGTGAACGCTGTGCATCCACTAGGTTTCTCCAGGCTTCTGCTAGGCTTCCGCTCTGCATCCGCTTCATCCGCTCTGCATCCGCTCTTTCCATTGCGCGTTTGCTCCGCTGTGCTCCCCCAGAAGCCCTGCGGATGTGCCATCCACTCCCATCTGCTAGGCTTCCCTGGAGCATCCGCTTTCCATCCCCTCTACATCCTCCCCCCGTCCGTTCCTTTCTATTGTTGTCCGCTCTGCTTATGCAAATTTGGGGCATTTTTGAGAGTGGATAACAACGGATGGAACATTTTCTCGTCCGCTGTGTCCTTTTTACAAACATTTTTCCTTCCGTCGGCCAATGTGCAGGGCCTTAAACAATTTCCAATTTTGTGCATAGCTTATTCTGCCTGCCGTTATAACGTGCAGGATTAAATATTGGTATTTTTTCCCATTTTTGAATCTATCATACCCAGCAAGAAGGTTTCAGGTTCAAGTTTTACTTTAGCCTCCTGATCTCTTGATTTTGTCAGATTTGTACCAGTAGTGTCTCTTCTGCTAATATATAAAGTAAGGGAGCCAAGGGATATCCTTGTCTTACACCCTTGTTTATCCTTATATTATCTGTATTTTCCCCATTTATTCATATTTTTGCGGTTTGGGTATTATATATTGTTTTAATGAATCCAAAGAATTTTTCACCAAATTTCATGCCTGTCAATTGTTTAATAAGAACATTCCAATTTAGATTGTCAAACGCCTTCTGAGCGTCTTATTCTTGTACTTGTCTTCATTTGTCTATATGGGAGAAACCCATTCTGGTAAATGTGAATTATCCTACTTGACACAGTCAGAAGTGGTATTTGTCAGTTCTCCCAACCACTCACACTTTCCACTACTGATTCTCCAGAACTGGTCAGAACCTACTGAATCCCACCTCTGGATAAACGCTTCTTCCATGTGGCACAAAGCCACAAGCCTTGGCCTTCTTCTACTGCTTGTGGGAGAACCAGAGGGATTTGTGTGAATCTTAGATTGACCTTCTTCTGATCCACCAGAGCTTTTCTTATCTTCTTCAAATGGAATTTGCAAAGGGATCCTATTCGCAGTTAGGAGCATTTATGAGACATAAAAATTGATTCCCAATTGATCAGCAATCTCTGTGGTTGGAGAGCAGAGCAGCTTCCATGGGTGCCTCTTCCTAGAAAACTATAAGTCCCCTCCCCTTATTCTCCCCCTTTTTGGACCTGGATGAATATTGTGCAACACTGAAAGTTTGTGACCTGGTCAATGATGGGGCTGCCTTGAGACAGGATCCCTGCAACCTCCTCCTGGGAAGAGTCCCAAGGTCCCTTTTCTCTAGACATCTTCTCTAGCCCTTCACAGACAAGACAAGCTTGGAGGAGGAGCAGAAAAATGCTTTAGGGACAAACTGTAGAGTGGAAAATTAAAGCACCCAAAAACTGCTATATTATTTCTCTGGTTGCAGAAAGAAAAAAATATACAGTGGAAATTTCTTTACATGCTTAATTTTTTTATTTCCCTTTTTAATATTTTGCTGTGAAGTACATATCAAAAAAACCCCAACAACCCCAAACTGAAATCCCAGACAGCTGTTCTACTGAAATCTTTCTGCAAAGGAGGTTTTATCAGGAAATCAAGAAAGACTTAAATAAGAGGGATGAAGGTTTCCCTCTTCAGCTGAGAGCCAGTCAAACATGGCATTTCACATCATTCCGGCCTTTTTTAGGGAGAGGATCAGGCAACCAGGCTTCCTCCTGACTTCTTTTCCTGATCATTCTCTCACACCCACCCACATATTTAGCTGCTGTCAGTTGGAACAAGTGCATCAATCATTTTTTATAAGGTGTCATGTTCAGTAGCTGTTGCTGAACAGCTGAATTCCTCTGAATTTTACAGAGGTTTCTTTAGCTATATTTATTGAAAGGGGAGGAAACTATAAGAATTCCAGTCATTTAACAATTCCGTTTTGAAACATACAGACATCATTTTCTTTGATTCCTGCATACTATCTTTATGGAAATCAAATAAAAGAAACATGAACAATTCTTCCACTATCATAATGATGCTATATCTCAAGTTTTTACATTTGTTCTGGCTATGAGAGCTCTTTTGTGTTCAGCTCTGGTCTCAGGATAATTTAGTACTTGGGGATGAAGATGTAGCCCAACAGACCAGCACTGGAGGCCAGGATGGAGAAGACCTGCACAGCCACCATGTGTTTCCCTTTGGTGCTCAGGTAGGTGGGCACAAAAGTCACGCAGACACTGCAGAAGACCAGCATGCTGAAGGTGATCAGCTTGGCTTCGTTGAAGGCCCCAGGCAGATTCCTGGCCAGGAAAGCCACTGTGAAACAGAAGGAAGCCAGGAAGCCCATGCAGCTGATGGTGCCGTAGAACATGACAACGGCCCCTTCGTCGCATTGCACGATGATCTCTGTGGAGTGGAGATCAGAGACAGGGAAGGGGGGAGAAATTCCCAGCCAGATGGAGCAAATGAGAATTTGGACAGCAGAACAAGAAAGGATGATGGAGTTGGCCAAGCTCTTCCCCAACCATCTCTTCACTTGGTTTCCTGGTTTTGTGGCCAGGAAGGACAGCACCACTGTGATGGTTTTGGCCAAGAGAGAAGAAACAGTGACCAAGAAGATGATGCTGAAGACTGTTTGTGGGAGAAGGCAGGTGGCTTTCCTTGGTTGGCCAATGAAGAGACAAGAAGACAAGAAGCAAAGCAGGAGGGAAACCAGGAGGATGTAGGAGAGGTCCCGGTTGTTCGCTTTGATAACGTGAATTTCTCAGTATTTAATGAAGATTTAATGAAAACACAAGGCCTGTGTTTAGGAACAAGAATAGGGCAAAAGAGACCAGGATGATGCCCAGAAGTTCTTCATAAGACAGGAAGGTTATAACTTTGGGGATACATTGGACTCTTTCTTTATTTGGGTATTTATCATGTGGACACTTCGTACATTGTTCTGTATCTGAAGGGGGAAAAAAAACCAACCCCATATTTCTTTGTCCTTTGCATTTCAAGATATATTGTATGTTCTTTGGCAACAAGTGATTATTGAGAGCATTTTCCAGGGTGGATTTCTTCATATCTCCAGAGACAGAAAATAAGTGTATCACTTTTAAAAAAAATATTGCTATGATATATTTTTGATAAGCTATGAAATTGAGTGTCGGCTTAGGACTTGAAAGATTTCCTTTGTAATGTTCAGAATATTGATAGGAACCTGCATGACTAAAGGAAAATAATGAATCAATTAATCTTTCTAGAGAAACTTACCTGTCAGGTAGCAATTCTTGTCATACTTGCCTCAGAGGATGCTAGCGGATCAAGTGACTGCTCCAAATAATTTGGAATGGCCATTGGAGCAGTGGTGATACGGGTACAGCCACATACAGACATAACTGTCCATGCCACCACATTGTGTATCTCCTATATCAGCAATACCTTTTCAGTGTTCCTCAAAGGGAACCCATGTAGATTGCATTGCAGTCTTCCTTTCAGGAGATGGACCTAAAACAATTCCTCACGTTTCAAGGAACTCAGGTGTTCCTAGAGAAGTAAATGTGGAAGGAAGGATACATCCAAGCTAAAAAGAAGAAATATTTTCTCTGGCAGGAGTAAAGCTTGCCCAATCTGCCACAGGCACCTCTCTCTATCCAGCTGAAAATTTTGGAATTTTTCTAATGTCCAGGTCTACCTCTAAGTTGTACCTTCCATTTTGAAAGATGTCTTGGGATATCTCCTCAGGGAAAGCTCGCATCCTAAAATCATGCGGTTGTTCAACGTTTCCCCACTTGTAGAACATGAAAATGTACTTAATTTTGAAATCTGAGCTCTTCTTCAAAAGTTATGTATTCCTACTAAATTGAGTTTTACCTCCTATTTTGAGATATAACTTGGGATATCTCCTCAGGAAAAGCTTGGATCTGAAAATCATGTGGATGTTCAATGTTTCCCACCCCATAGAACATGAAAATGAACTTAATCTTGAAATCTGAGCTCAGCTTCATAAGTCATGTATACCTACTAAATTGAGTTTTACCTGCCATTTTGAGATATAACTTGGGATATCTCCTAAGAAAAAAGCTCACATTCGAAAATCATGTGGATTTTCAACGTTTCCCACTCCGTAGAACATGAAAATGAACTTAATTTTGAAATCCGAGCTCTGCTTCAAAAGTTATGTATTCCTACTAAATTGATTTTTACCCGCCATTTTGAGATATAACTTGGGATATCTCCTAAGGAAAAGCTCAGATCCGAAAATCATGTGGATATACAATGTTTCCCACCCCGTAGAACATATAAATGAACTTAGTTTTGAAATCCGAGCTCAGCTTCATAAGTTATGTATACCAAGTAAATTGAGTTCTGACTTCCATTTTGAGATCTACCTCTAAGTTATACCTTCCATTCTGAAACATGTCTTGGGATATCTCCTCAGGGAAAGCTCGCATCCAAAAATTTTGTGGATGTTCAACGTTTCCCACACCATAGAACATGAAAATGAACTTAATTTTGAAATCCGAGCTCTGCTTCAAAAGTTATGTGTTCCTACTAAATTGAATTTTACTAGCCATTTTGAGATATAATTTGGGATATCTCCTAAGGAAAAGCTCAGATCCGAAAATCATGTGGATGTCCAATGTTTCCCACCCTGTAGAACATATAAATGAAGTTAATTTTTTTAATCCAAGCTCAGCTTCATAACTTATGTTTTCCTACTAAATTGAGTTCTGACTTCCATTTTGAGATCTACCTCTAACTATTACCTTCCATTTGGAAACATGTCTTGGGATATCTCCTCAGGGAAAGCTCGCATCCGAAAATCATGTGGATGTTAAACGTCTCCCACCCCATAGAACATGAAAATGAGCTTAATTTTGAAATCCAAGCTCTGCTTCAAAAGTTATGTATTCCTACTAAATTGAATTTTTCCTGCCATTTTGAGATATGCCTTGGGATATCTCCTCAGGGAAAGCTTGAATCCGAAAATCATATGGATGTTCAACATTTCCCACACTGTAGAACATGAAAATGAACTTAGTTTTGAAATCCGAGCTCTGCTTAAAAAGATATGTATACTGACTAAATTGAGTTCTGACTTCCATTTTGAGATCTACCTCTAAGTTACACCTTCCATTTTGAAATATGTCTTGGGATATCTCCTCAGGGAAAGCCTGAATCCAAAAATCATGTGGATGAACAACGTATCCCACTCAGTAGAACATGAAAATTAGCTTAATTTTGAAATCTGAACTCTGCTTCAAAAGTAATGTATTCCTACTAAATTGAGTTCAACCTTTCATTTTGAGATCTACCTTTAAAGCCCCTGTCCCACTGCACTTATGGATGCAAAACGGATGTAAAACGTTAAAAAAAGATTGCCATCCGTTGGAAAATTCTATGCATCCGTTGTGTACTCACTGCATACGTGTTTCATATGCTCTATCCCTTGAGCATCCATCCACTGTGATTTCATCCGTGCAAGAAGTTTTGAGCTGCACAAAACTTTGTGAACGGATGAACTTTCTGCCATGTACGATGTACATCCACGACATATATGGGCAACAAACGTTCTATGTCCATTATCATCCGTTAAATGTCCGCTGTATCCTCTCTGTATCCTATGGCCATCCCCTCAACTCACATCCACTGCAGCTGAAAACGGAAAGGGGGAGGAAACGAAAGGTGCACAGAACGTCTACACAGCGTTAGTAGCACGGAAATAGAAAGGATGTAAGTGAATGCATCTCGTATATAAAGGATTAAAACGGACAAAACGTTTGTATCTGGGATGTATCTCAGATATTTAGGATGTCTGCAGTATGTCTAGAGTATGTGGAAGGACACCTAGCAGACAACCAATATTTTCTATAAAAAGGGGGAGAAAATCATCTGGATCTCAGTATGAGTCCAGCAGCTGTGGTGTACAGACCTCTTCACCCTTGGTCTTGGTCTTCCACGTCATCAATTGTTCTCCACCATGGATCATGACACAGTCCGTATGATAGCTGTGATCATTCATCACCAGAACCAAAACCTGTTCAGACTGTTTCACCTTTTACACAGAAGGAGAAGAAGGAGATGTCTAAGAGCTGTGTGGGTCCGAGGATGGATCGTGAGAAGAATGGAGTTTGGACTGTAGGACCAGTTGATGGTGGAGCTAAGGAATGAAGACCCTCGTGCATTCCAGCACTTCATGAGGATGCCACCAGCCATGTTTGACGAACTTGTACAGCATCTGAGACCCAGGTTGACCAAGCCTAGCACCAACTTCCATCCCAACCTGGCCCCTGGACTGAAGGTGGCACTGACTCTGTGGCATCTGGCTTCTGGAACCACATACAGAAACATGCAGTATGTGTGGAGGGTGCTACACAACAGCATCAGCAAAGTGGTCAGAGAAGTGGTACAGGCCATCATCGAAGAATATGTGGAGGAGCTCCTCAAGTGCCCCACCACTGAACAAGGCTGGAGGAAACTTGCAGAAGAGTGGTATCAGAGGTGGAACTTTCCCCACACCGTTGGAGCCATAGATGGGAAGCACGTGGCCTGCAAAGCTCCAGCCAACTCAGGGTCCACTTATTTCAACTACAAGGGCTTCTTCAGTATCTTCCTCTTCGCCATGGTTGATGCTGACTACAAGTTCATCTACATCGATGCTTCAGGCAACGGGTCAGCTTCAGATGGCCAGGTATACAACCAAGTGACCTCAAGGATGGGCTGGAACGCAACCTCATCATGGGTTTTCCAAATCCAGACCCCCTACCCAATGACACACAAGATGTGCCCTACTTCATCGTTGGTGATGACGCCTTCTCCCTCAGAACCAACCTCATGAAGCTGTACAGTTCAAAATACCTCACCCGTGAAGAGAGGATCTTCAACTACAGGCTGTCCAGGGCAAGACGGGTGGTGGAGAACGCCTTTGGCATCCTGGCCAACAGGTTCCAGATACTTCGCACCACCATGCAGCATGAGCCACAGACCATGAGGAGCCTGGTGAATGGAGGCAAGGACGAAACCTGATAGACACTGTGGATGTACAAGGCCCCAACAGAGCTTCACATGAAGGGAGGAAGCAGCACAACCTACTGAGACACTGGTGCAACTCCCCAGCTGGAGCAGTGGAGTGGCAAGACAGGATGATAGATGATTAATGGATGCTTCCTTGAGCCTGTTGCATAACACTGATGAGATTGTGCCATGTATGTTGAGTGAAGAGAGAGAATTCCCTACAATGAATAGGGAATTAATAAAGAGCTTTGTTTATTTTAAAATGTGTTGATTAATGAATAAATTGTTATTGATAATAAAGGTCCATATGTGTGGCAAATGGGATGGTGGACCATATAGTCCCACTATGCTTGCACTGGAGGTTTATCTATCCCACAACTATCCTTATCTATCCCACAAGCATGCAAAGGCTTTATCATTTTTTCAAAGTTTTCACTAACACTTTAATAAGTAAACAAAATGAGCCAAGTGTGTTAAGCAAAGATAACCTTTATTAACTTTCTTAGGTAAATTTTATGACTTTATTAAAAAAGTAAAATGAACCAAGTAAAGTGTCTTAAGCAAAGATAAACTTAACAAGTAAACAACTCAGTCTCTGACACTATTCTCAGTCACTCTGAGTCATGTCCATGGTCTCAACTATTAAGCAGGCAGGGACTGTGGAGGTGGCTGTGGCTTGAGTGCTGGTCTGAGACGCCATTGGGGTGCTTGGCCCTGAGGGTACAAAAGGTGATGGTGTGTTCAGGAAGCTCTCAGAGAGCTGACTCAGTCCCGTGAGGTTGAGAGGCCCTTCATCAAGGACCTGAGATGTGAGGCCCAAGACTGATGACAGATTGTCCGTTGACAGGCTTGGCTGTGGGGTGGAGGAAGGAGGAGTGTAGTGGGGCCGTCTGGTCTGCAGCTGGGTGAGGACTGGCATCTGTGGTGTGCGATGAACCTGGGCCTGGACTGGGAAGTTCTGCTTCTGTTGTGGGAAGTCCTGGTAGTCGTAGCCTTGGTAGGTGAGGGGCTGTTGAAAGCCGTGGAAGGGCTGTGACATCGCCTGGGGTGGAGGAGCAGACCTGGACTGGGTAGGAGCAGCTTCAGCTGGGCCTTGAGGGTTGTGCAGAAGTGCTGTGATCTTCTGCTTCATCACCTGGTACTGGGCCTTGGGCAGGTCCCTGAGGGTCTGGCTCACATAGGTGATGAAGGTGTTCCGGCCCGAGGATGCTCTATCCAAGTGGACCAGCTGAGAGAGCAGTTCTGTGCTGGTCTTCATTGTGTCCCTGATCTCCAACAGCACACTATGGTCCTGGCCCTCCACTCTGCCTGTCTGCCTGCATCTTCTGGAGCTGGGTGTGGGTTGGCCTCTGGTGGCTGCTGCTTCTTCCTCCATTTGTGACAGGGAATCCTCCAAGTCCGATGGCATGGGGAGTGCAGCTGTTGGGGGGGTCTCTGCCGTGGTAGCTGGCTCCTGGCTGGAAGAGGACTCGCTGTCTGTGGGCTGTCTGAGAGAGAGGGGTGTCAGAGGGGCTGCTTCTCGGTGGTGGATCTCACCCTCCAGGAAACTGCACTTGGCCATGACATACATCTCCTGGTCAGTGAGCTTGACAGTGGCCTGCCCAGATTTCTTGAGGTGTAGCTTGCCATACCAGGTGTGCATGTGCTTCCACCATCCCAGGAGCACTTCTGCTGTGTACCCCAGGCTCTCTGTCTTGTCTCTCCAAGCTGCCTGCTTGTTCTTGGTGTTGCGATAGAGTCTGTGGCCGTTTCTCCAGAGGTACTCATTCTCCCTCAGCCATTCCAGCTCCTCATCCTCATGCTCCTCGGAAACGGTGTACTGTTTCCTCTCTCCCTTCTCCTTCCCTTGCCTCTTCCTCCCTCTGGCAGGGGCTTCAGCAGGGCCTTCAGGGGCTTGAGAAGTAGGGCCCTCAGGGACTTGAGCAGCAGGGCCTTCAGCAGCAGGGCTTTGAGGGCCTTGGGGCTGGTCCACCACAGCAGCAGCAGCAGCTTCAGAGTCAGTGCCAGGGGGTGGGATGCTGATTCTTTCCTTCTTGCCTGGGCTGGAACGAGTAGCCACGGGCTTCCTCTTTTTCCCTGACTGACGAACCATGGTGTTCCTACTTGATATATGTGGCAGCACGTCTTTTCCCTGAATGCTGACTGCATGCGTGCTGCATCCTTTTATATCCGCGGAGCTGATGCAATTCATACTCCCCGCATGTGCAGTGAATGCTTTGCATCTGATATACATCAGCGCGGCATCCCCTTTGTTTCCTATAGGCATCCATGATGCATCCGCTTCATCCACTATGCATCCGCCCCTTCCGCTATGCGTCCAATTCGCAATTCTCCCCAGGAACCCCTGCGGATATGTCATCCGCTTCCATCCACTTTCATCCGTTAGGCTTCCTATGAACATCTGCTTAACATCCCCGCTACATACTACCCACGTCCGTTCTTTTCTGTTCTTTTCTGTTGTTTATACAAATTTTCACCACTCTTTGGAGCGGATGACAATGGATGGTGCCACCCCCAAAATTTTGCTCATCCACTGTGTCCTTTATGCATACATTTTGCGTCCGTCGGCCAGTGGGTTCTACCTTCCATTTTGAGATATGCCTTGGGATATCTACTCAGGGAAAGCTCGGATCCGAAAATTACACAGATTTTCAATGTTTCCCATCCCATAGAACACAAAAATGAGCTGAATTTTGAAATCCGAATTCTGCTTCAAAAGTTATGTATTCTTACTAAATTGAGTTCTACCTGCCATTTTGAGATATGCCTTGGGATATCTCCTCAGGGAAAGCTCGAATCCGAAAATCATGTGGATGTTCAACATTTCCCACACTGTAGAACATGAAAATGAGCTTAATTTTGAAATCCGAGCTCTGCTTCAAAAGTTATGTATTCCTACTAAATTGAGTTTTTCCTGCCATTTTGAGATATAACTTGCAATATCTCCTCAGGGAAAGCTCGCAGCCGAAAATCATGCGGTTGTACAATGTTTCCTACCCCATAGAACATGAAAATGAACTTAGTTTTCAAATCCGAGCTCTGCTTCAAAAGTTATGTATACCTACTAAATTGAGTTCGGACTCCATTTTGAAATCTTCCTCTAAGTTATACCTTCCATTTTAAAACATGTCTTAGGATATCTCCTCAGGGAAAGCTCGCAGCCGAAAATCATACGGTTGTACAGTTTTTTCCACCCCATAGAACATGAAAATGAACGTAGTTTTCAAATCCAAGCTCTGCTTCAAAAGTTATGTATTGCGACTAAATTGAGTTCTACGTGCCATTTTGAGATGTGCCACCTATCAATATCTCATCAGAGAAAGCTCGCATCCGAAAATCAAGTGGATGCTCAACGTATCCCACCCAGAAGAATATGAAAAAGAGCTTAATGCCCGGTCCCACTGGCCGACGGACTCAAAACATATGCATAAAGGACACAGCAGATGAACAAAACTTCGGGGGTGGCTCCATCCGTTGACATCTGCTCCAAAAAGTGGTGAAAATTTGCATAAGCAGAACAGAAAAGAATGGAAAATAACGGACGTGGGTAGTATGTAGCAGGGATGTTAAACGGATGTTCATCGAAGCCTAGGGGATGAAAGCGGATGGAAGTGGATGACACCTCTGAAGGGGTTCTGGGGAGAATTTTGAAGCAGACGCATAGCGGAAGGGGCAGATGCATAGCGGATGAAGCAGATGCATCACGGATGCCTATAGGAAACAAAGGGGATGCCGCACGGATGTATATTGGATGCAAAGCATTCACTGCGCATGCGGGGAGTATGAATTCTGTCAGCTCCGTGGATATAGAACGATGCAGCATGCACTCAGTCAGCATACAGAGGAAAGACGTGCTGCCACATACATTTTGCAGGAACACCATGGTTCGTCAGTCAGGCAAGAGGAGGAAGCCCGTGCCGACTCATTCAAGCCCCTGCAAGGTGAAGAAGGCCAGAACCAGCATCCCACCCCCTGGCACTGACTCTGAAGCTGCTGTTGCTGGTGCTAGTGCTGCTGCTGCTGCTGTGGTGGACCAGCCCCAAGCCCCTGAAAGCCCCGCTGGTGAAGATCCTGCTGCTCAAGCCCCTGAAGGCCCTGCTGCTCAAGCCCCTGAAGGCCCTGCTGAAGCCCCTGCCAGAGGGAGGAAGAAGCAAGGGACGGAGAAGGGAGAGAGGAAACAGTACACCGTTTCCGAGGAGCATGAGGATGAGGTGCTGGAATGACTGAGGGAGAATGAGTACCTCTGGAGAAAGAGCCACAGACTGTGTTGGGACACCAAGAAGAAGGCATCTGGGAGATACATGGCAGAGAGTCTGGAGTACACTTCAGAAGTACTCCTTGGATGGTGGAAGCACATGCACACCTGGTATGGCAAGCTACACCTCAAGAAATCCGGGCAGGCCGCTTTCAAGCTAACTGACCGGGAGATGTACGTCATGGCCAAGTGCAGTTTCTTGGAGGGTGAGATCCGCCACCGAGGAGCAGCCCCTCTGACACCCCTCTCCCTCAGACAGCCCACAGACAGCCAGTCCTTTTCTAGCCAAGAGCCAGCTACCCTGTCCAGGCAGGTGTCTTCAGAGGGCCCCACAGCAGAGACCCCCCCCCCGACATCTGCACTCCCCATGCCGGCGGACTTGGAGGATCCTGTGGAGGATCACGCCATGCTGTTACAAATGGAGGAAGAAGCAGCAGCCACCAGAGGCCAACCCACATCCACACCCAGCTCCAGAGGATGCAGGCAGAGAGGCAGACTGGAGGGCCAGGACCACAATGTGCTGTTGGAGATCAGAGACACAATGAAGACCACCACAGAACTTCTCTCTCAGCTGGTCCATTGCAACATACCATCCTCGGACCAGAAGCCCTTCATCACCTACATGAGCCACACCCTGAGAGACCTACCCGAGGCCCAGTACCAGGTGATGAAGCAGAAGATCACAGCACTTCTGCACAACCCTCAAGGCCCAGCTGAAGCTGCTCCTACCCAATCCAGGTCTGCTCCTCCACCCCAGGCGATGTCACAGCCCTTCCATGGCTTTCAACAGCTCCTCACCTACCAAGGCTACGACTACCAGGACTTCCCACAGCAGAAGCAGAACTTCCCAGTCCAGGCCCAGGTTCATCACACACAACAGACGCCAGTCCTCACCCAGCTGCAGACCAGACAGCCCCACTACACTCCTCCCAACCCTTCCTCCACCCCACAGCAAAGCCCGTCAATGGACAATCTGTTATCAGTATTAGGCCTGACATCTCAATCCTTGATGAAGGTCCTCTCAACCTCATGGGACTGAGTCAGCTCTTGGACAGCTTCCTGAACACACCACCACCTGTTGTACCCTCGGGGCCAAGCACCCCAATGGTGCCTCAGACCAGCACTCAAGCCACAGCCACCTCCACAGTCCCTGCCCGCTGAACAGCTGGGACCATGGACATGACTCAGTGACTGAGAATAGTGTCAGAGACTTAAGACACTTTACTTGGTTCATTTTGCTTATTTAATACAGTCATAAAGTTTACCTAAGAAAGTTAATAAAGGTTATCTTTGCTTAAGACACTTAGTTTACTTGGTTCATTCTGTTTACTTAATAAAGTATTGGTGAAAACTTTGAAAAAATGGTTAAGGCTTTGCATGCTTGTGGGATAGATAAGGATAGTTCTGGGATAGATAAACCTCCAGTGCAAGCATAGTGGGAGTGTATGGTCCACCATCCCAGCGATCCAGATGATTTTCTCCCCCTTTTTATAGAAAATATCAGTTGTCTGCTATGGGGCCTTCTACATACTCTAGACATACTGCAGACATCCTAAATAAACGAGATGCATCCCAGATACAAATGTTTTGTCCATTTTTAATACTTTATGTACGAGATGCATACACTTACATCCTTTCTATTTCTGTGCTACTAACGCTGTGTGGACGTTCCGTGCAACTTTCGTTTCCTCCCCCTTTCCGTTTTCAGCTGCAGTGGATGTGAGTTGAGTGGATGGCCAGAGGATACAGAGAGGATACAGCGGACATTTAACGGATGATAACGGACATAGAACGTTTGTTGCCCGTATATGTCGCGGATGTACATAATACGTGGTGGAAAGTTCATTCGTTCACAAAGTTTTGTGCAGCTCAAAACTTCTTGCGCAGATGAAATCGCAGTGGACAGATGCACGATGGATAGAGTGTATGAAACACGTATTCAGTGAGTACACAATGGATGCATAGCATTTTCCAACGGATGGCAAGCTTTTTTTTACATTTTACATCCTCTTTGCATCCATAAGTGCAGTGGGACCGGGCCTTTAATTTTGAAATCCAAGCTCTCCTTCAAAAGTTATCTATACCTACTAAATTGAGTTCTACCTGCCATTTTGAGATAGGCCACCTATCAATATCTCCTCAGGGAAAGCTCGGATCTGAAAATCACGTGGATTTTCAGTGTTTCCCACCCTGTAGAACATGAAAATGAACTTAATTTGGAAGTCCGAGCTCTCCTTCAAAAGTTATGTATTCTTACTGAATTCAGTTCTAACTTCCATTTTGAGATATGCTTTGGGATATCTCCGCAGGGAAAGGTCGGATCCAAAAATAAAGTGGATGCTCAATGTATCCCACCGCATGGACAATGGAAAAGAGCTTAATTTTGAAATCCGAGCTCTCCTTCAAAAGTTATGTATTTTTACTAAATTGAGTTCTACCTTCCATTTTGAAATATGCCTAGGGATATCTCCTCAGTGAAAGCTCGTTTCCGAAAATCAAGTGAATGCTCAACGTATCCCACCCCGTAGAACATGAAAATGAGTTTAATTTTGAAATCTTGAGCTCTCTTTCAAAGGTTTTGTATTCTTACTGAATTCAGTTCCACTTCCATTTTGAGATATGCCTAACGGAAAGGGCACATGGGAGATGCCTCTTAAGGGAAAACGAGGAGCCGAAAATCAACTGTATGTTCAATATTTTCCACTCCGCATAAAATAAAGAGGAGCTTAATTTTGAAATCCAAACTCTGGTTCAAAAGAAATGTATTCTTACTGAATTCAGTTCTACCTTCCATTTTGAGATATACCTAGCTAGCCATATCTCCTCAGGGAAAGCTTGATCTGAAAATCAAGTGGATGTGAAACATTTCCCACTCCTCAGAACATAAAGAGGAGCTTAATTTTGAAATCCGAGCTCTGGTTCAAAAGTTATTTATTCTCACCAAATTGAGTTCTACCTTTCATTTTGAAATATCTCTCGGAATATCTCCTCAGGGAAAGCTTGGATCCGAATATAAAGTGGATGCTCAACGTATCCCACCTGGTGGAATATGAAAATGAATGTAATTTTGAAATCCAAGCCCTCCTTCAAAAGTTATGTATTCTTAGTGAATTCAGTTCTACCTTCCATTTTGAGATATACCTAGCTAGCGATACCTCCTCAGGGAAAGCTTGGATTCGAAAATCAAGTGGATGTTCAATGTTTCCCACCCCGTAGAACATAAAGATGAGCTTAATTTTGAAATCTGAGCTCTGGTTCAAAAATTTTGTCTTCCGACTGAATTCAGTTGTACCTTCCATTTTGAAATACGCCTCGGGATATCTCCTCAGGGAAAGATCGGATCCGAAAATCAAGTGGATTTTCATTCCCCCCCCCCCCCGCAGAATATAAAGATGAGCTTAATTTTGAAATCCGAGCTCTTCTGCAAAACTTATGTATTCTTATTGAATTCAGTTTTACCTTCCATTTTGAGATATACCTGGCGATATCTCCTCAGGGAAAGCTCAGATCCGAAAATCAAGTGGATGATCAAAGTTTCGCACCCCTCAGAACGTAAAGATGAGCTTAATTTTGAAATCCGAGCTCTGCTTCAAAAGTTATGTATTCCGAATTGAGTTCTAACTTCCATTTTGAGATATGCAATGGGATATCTCCTCCGGGAAAGCGTGGATGTTCAACATATCCCACCCCGTAGAACATGGAAAAGAGCTTAATTTTGAAATCTGAGCTCTTATTCAAAAGTTAGGCATTCTTACTGAATTCCATTCTATCTTCCATTTTGAAATCTATCTAACCCTAACCCTAACCATACCTTCCATTTTGAAATATACCTCGGATTATCTCCTCAGGGAAAGCTCGGATCCAAAAATTAAGTTGATGTTCAATGTTTGCCATGCCGCAGAACATAAAGATGAACTTAATTTTGAAATCCAAGCTCTGGTTCAAAAGTTATGTATTCTTACTGAATTCAGTTCCACTTTCCATTTTGAAATATGCCTTTAGGATATCTCCTCAGGGAAAGCTCAGATCCAAAAATCAAGTGGATGCTCTACATATCCCATCCCACAGAACATGAAAATGAGCTTAATTTTGAAATACGAGCTCTCCTTCAAAAGTTATGTGTTCTTACTGAATTGAGTTCTACCTTCCATTTTGAAATATGCCTCCAGATATATCCTCAGGGAAAGCTCAGATCCGAAAATAAAGTGGATGTTCAACGTTTCCCACCCTGCAGAACATGAAGATGAGCTTAATTTTGAAATCCAAGTTCTGCTTCAAAAGTTATGTATTCCTAATTAATTGAGTTCTAACTTCCACTTTGAGATATGCATTGGGATATATCTTCAGGGAAAGCTCGGATCTGAAAAGCATGTGGATGTTCAACGTTTCCCACACCGCAGAACATAAAGATGAGCTTAACTTTGAAATCCAAGGAATGATTCAAAAGTTATGCATTCTTACTGAATTCAGTTCTACCTTCCCTTTTGAGATAAACCTTTAGGATATTTCCTCAGGGAAAGCTCGGATCTGAAAATCAAGTGGATGTTCAATGTTTTCCACTCTGTAGAACATTAAGAGGAGCTTAATTTTGAAATCCGAGCTCTGGTTCAAAAGTTATGTATTCTAACCAAATTGAGTTCTACCTTCCATTTTGAAATATGCCTCGGGATATCTCCTTAGGGAAAGCTCAGATCCGAAAATCAAGTGGATGTCCAGTGTTTCCCACTCTGTACAACATGAAAATAAGCATAATTTTGAAATCCGAGCTCTGGTGCAAAAGAAATGTATTCTTACTGAATTCAGTTCTACTTTCCATTTTGAGATATACCTAGCGATATCTCCTCAGGGAAAGCTTGGATCCGAAAATCAAGTGGATGTTCAATGTTTCCCATCCGTCAGAACATAAAGATGAGCTTAATATTGAAATCCGAGCTCTTTTTGAAAAGATATGTATTCCTAATTAATTGAGTTCTACCTTCCATTTTGAGATATGCATAAGGATATCTCTTCAGGGAAAGCTTGGATCTGAAAATCAAGTGGATGTTCAACGTTTCCCACTCCACAGAACATAAAGAGGAGCTTAATTTTGAAATCCGAGCTCTGGTTCAAAAGTTATGTATTCTACCAAATTGAGTTCCACCTTTCATTTTGAAATATATCTCGGAATATCTCCTCAGGGAAATCTCGTTTCCAAAAATCAAGTGGATGCTCAACGTATCCCACCCCATAAAACTTGAAAATGAGTTTAATTTTAAATCTGAGCTCTCTTTCAAAAGTCATGTATTCTTATTGAATTCAGTTCTACTTCCATTTTGAAATATGCCTAACAGAAAGGGCACATGGGATATGCCTCTTAAGGGAAAACTAGGATCTGAAAATCAACTGTATGTTCAATATTTTCTACTCTGCAGAAAATAAAGAGGAGCTTAATTTTGAAATCCAAACTCTGGTTCAAAAGAAATGTATTCTTACTGAATTCAGTTCTACCTTCCATTTTGAGATATACCTAGCTAGCGATATCTCCTCAGGGAAAGCTTGGATCCGAAAATCAAGTGGATGTTAAACGCTTCCCACCCCTCAGAACATAAAGATGAGCTTAATATTGAAATCCAAGCTCTGTTTCAAAAGATATGTATTCCTAATTAATTGAGTTCTACCTTCCATTTTGAGATATGCATAAGGATATCTCCTCAGGGAAAGCTTGGATCTGAAAATCAAGTGGATGTTCAACGTTTCCCAATCCGCAGAACATAAAGAGGAGCTTAATTTTGAAATCCGAGCTCTGGTTCAAAAGTTATGTATTCTACCAAATTGAGTTCTACCTTTCATTTTGAAATACATCTCGGAATATCTCTTCAGAGAAAGCTCGGATCCAAATATCAAGTGGATGCTCAACGTATCCCACCCGGTGGAACATGAACATGAATGTAATTTTGAAATCCAAGCCCTCCTTCAAAAGTTATGTATTCTTACTGAATTCAGTTCTACCTTCCATTTTGAGATATACCTAGCTAGCAATACCTCCCCAGGGAAAGCTTGGATTCGAAAATCAAGTGGATGTTCAACGTTTCCCACCCCGTAGAACATAAAGATGAGCTTAATTTTGAAATCTGAGCTCTGGTTCAAAAATTTTGTCTTCCGACTGAATTCAGTTGTAGCTTCCATTTTGAAATATGCCTCGGGATATCTCCTCAGGGAAAGATCGGATCCGAAAATCAAGTGGATTTTCATTGTTTCACACCCCGCAGAATATAAAGATGAGCTTAATTTTGAAATCCGAGCTCTCCTGCAAAAGTTCTGTATTCTTATTGAATTCAGTTTTACCTTCCATTTTGATATATACCTAGCGATATTTCCTCAGGGAAAGCTTGGATCCAAAAACCAAGTGGATGTTCAACATTTGCCACTCTGTAGAAGATGAAAATAAGCTTTATTTTGAAATCCAAGCTCTCCTTCAAAAGGTATGTATTCCAACTGAATTCAGTTCTAACTTCCATTTTGAAATATGCCTCGTGATATCTCCTCAGGGAAAGCTCAGATCCGAAAATCAAGTGGATGATCAACGTTTCACACTCCTCAGAACGTAAAGATGAGCTTAAGTTTGATCTCCAAGCTCTGCTTCAAAAGTTATGTATTCCGAATTGAGTTCTAACTTCCATTTTGAGATATGCAATGGGATATCTCCTCCGGGAAAGCGTGGATCTGAAAATCAAGTGGATGTTCAACGTCTCCCATCCTGCTGAACATAAAGATGAGCTTAATTTTGAAATTTGAGCTCTACTACAAAAGTTATGTATTCCTAATTAATTGAGTTCTAACTTTCATTTTGAGATATTCTTCAGGATATGTCCTCAGTGAAAGCTCGTTTCTGAAAATTAAGTGGATGTTCAATGTTTCCCACTCCGTAGAACATGAAAATGAGCTTAAGCAAGTTAGACAGGCAAGCAGGAAGGAAGGGCCCAAATGCAAAAATAGATGCCACGATGAGATTTGATGTGGAATTTCATGCTTAAAAATGGTACTGGTTGCTATTTTTCAAAATTAAGCACTAACCCTACATCACCTCTGGCACAGAGCCAAGTCAGTCGGCCAGAAAGCTGGGTTTTTCCCTAGAAATAAGAGGCAATGTAATGCCCAACAGAGACAACATCATTGGAATATGGCATTACTTCGCCATAGTCTTTTCTTAGCTTCTAGCTGGCACGGTTTCAGGCCTACAGGTGAAACTCGAAAAATTAGAATACCATGCAAAAGTTCATTTATTTCAGTAATGCAGCTTAAAAGGTGAAACTAATATGTGCGATAGACTCATTACATGCAAAGCAAGATAGTTCAAGCCGTGATTTGTCATAATTGCGATGATTATGGCTTACAGCTCATGAAAACCCCAAATCCACAATCCCTGAAAATTAGAATATTACATTCAATCAATAAAACAAGGATTGCACATAAAATAATATCGGACTTCTGAAAAGGATAATCATGCATTTGTACTCAGTCCTTAGTTTGGGCCCCTTTTGCAGCAATGACTGCCTCAATGTGGCGTGGCATGGAAGCTATCAGCCTGTGGCCCTGCTGAGGTGTTAGGGAACACCATTGAATAGCGGCCTTCAGCTCTTCTGCATTGTTCAGTCTCATGTCTCTCATGTTTCTCTTGACAATGCCCCATAGATTCTCTATGGGGTTCAGGTCAGGCGAGTTTGTTGGCCAATCAAGCACAGTAATCCCACGGTCATTGAACCAGGTTTTGGCACTTTTGGCAGTGTGGGCAGGTGCCAAGTCCTGCTGGAAAATGAAGTCAGCATTCCCATAAAGTTCATCTGTGGAAGGAAGCATGAAGTGCTCCAAAATCTCCTGGTAGACGGCTGTGTTCACCCTGGACTTAATGAAGCACAGTGGACCAACACCAGCAGATGACATGGCTCCCCAAATCAACACAGACTGTGGAAACTTCACACTGGACTTCAAGCATCTTGCAGTGTGTGCCTCTCCATTCTTCCTCCAGACTCTGGGTCCTTGGTTTCCAAATGAGATGCAAAAGTTGCTCTCATCAGAAAAGAGGACCATGACCTGGATGACCAAGACTCTCCACAGACATTTAGTTGAGTGGGTCTTCTCCACTGATGGATTTGGGACATCTGGTGGGTCAAGAAACAGTGGACCTTTATTCAAGAACTTGTAGCATAACATTCATATACCTGGATGTTCCCAGATGTTTTGAAAAAGGGTTATAGCATGATTTTTGAAAAATCTTTAGGAGTGTCTGTGGAGATTCTCGGTCATCCAGGTCATGGTTGTCACAAAGGTGCTTTTTCCAAAGGCAGCTGGATTTTGTTTTTATTTATTTATTTGGTTTGTCAATTGCTTACAAGATAATAGGTATAAGTATATACATAGTTATTTATACATGGATACATACAAGAAAAATAAAAAAAACAATAGGACAGGGACGGTAGGCACATTGGTGCACTTATGCACGCCCCCTACAGACCTCTTAAGAAAGGGGTGAGGTCAATAGTAGACAGTCTAAGGTTAAAGTTTTTGGGGTTTGGAGAAGAAACCACAGAGTCAGGTAGAGTATTCCAGACATTGACCACTCTGTTGCTGAAATCGTATTTCCTGCAATCAGGTTTGGTGCAATTAACCTTGAGTTTGTATCAGTTGTTTGCTCTTGTGTTGTTGTGGTTGAAGCTGAAGTATTCATTGACAGATAGGACATTGCAATGTATGATTTTATATACTATACTTAGATCGGACCGAAGGTGGCTTAGTTGTAGGTTTTCTAGGTCTAGAATTTTGAGTCTGGTGGCATAAGGTATTCTGCAATGAGTAGAGGAGTGGAGAACTCTTCTTGTGAAATATTTCTGGACTTTCTCAACTGTGTTAATATCAGATACGTAATGTGGGTTCCAGACTGATGAGCTGTATTCGAGTATTGGTCTAGCAAATGTTTTGTATGCTCTAGTTAGTAGTGTGATATTACCAGAGAAAAAGCTATGTAGGATTAGGTTAACAACTCTTAATGCCTTTTTGGCTATGTAGTTACAGTGGGCTGTAGCACTTAGATCAATAAAGATGAGTACTCCAAGGTCCTTGACAGAGTTTGGATCATCAACAAGGTCATGATGATTCAGCCTGTATTTTATTTTCAGATTTTTTTTGCCAATATATAAGACAGAGCATTTGTTTGTTGAAATTTGAAGTTGCCATTTGTTTGACCATTCTGATACATAGTCAAGGTCTTTTTGAAAGGTAGCAGTATTGTCTGTGGTGTGGAACAGCTTTACATAATCAGCGAAGAGAACGCAGTTGTTCTTAATATGATCTCAGAGATCATTTATGTCAAGTATGAAGAGAGTTGGTCCAAGAACACTGCCTTGGGGGACACCACTATTGACAGGTACAGAATTTGATAGGACGCTCCCAATTTTGACCATTTGTTGTCTGTTTGACAGGAATTCGTTGTCTGTTTGACAGGAATTTTCCTTGAGGTGCTTTTGCTTCTCATCTACTGAAGCTTCTTCAGTTATGAGTGGTTAATTGTCCTCACCATTAGGAAATTTCTCCTTCATTCCAGGTTGCTTCCCTCCTTGATTAGCTTCCATCCATTGGTTTTTGTTCTGCCTTCCAGTGCTTTGTAAAACAGGTTGACCCACCCTCATCTTTGTGGCAGCCCCTCAAATATTCTCAAGGGTTGTAGGAGTGGATGGGGAGAGAATAGGATAGGACAGAGGAAATTAGTATGTTCCCCAGGGAGAACGTGTTCAAGGATCACTGAGTTTGGGGACAGGTGGCCTCAAAGTCAAGAGAAAGGTGAGGAGATCGATGGAGATGATGGAAGACAGAGCGGAGCAAGCAAGCATGAGCTGAAGACTCCAAGCTAGACAAGGACTTACCTATCAACACCTCCCACTTTCCGCTGCCTTGTGTCACCTCATAGGTGCAGCGCATCTCGCTCAGAGCGACCCCGCCCAGGATGAAAACAATGAGGTGAGGATCACTTTGGTATTCGCTGGGAGCCTTATTCTTGTGCCAGTGTGCGTAGTGGGCACTGAAGGCCAGGGTTCAGGATGAAAAGGAAAGGGAAAAAAAATAAGGATATGATCTGGAAGAGCCTCAGTGATGCAATAATTAAATGCAACATTGCAAGATAAAGATAGATAGATAGATAGATAGATAGATAGATAGATAGATAGATAGATAGA
>BLBF01000074.1:236886-274775 GCA_015471245.1 Laticauda colubrina
AGACAGACAGACAGACAGACAGACAGACAGACAGACAGACAGACAGACAGACAGGCAGGCAGACTATACAATTGATAGATGACAGGGATTGATAGCTGCATAAGTAATAGTTAGATGACAGATAGATGGAGAAAGATAGATAGAGAGAGAGAGAGAGAGAAGATAAAGAGATATAGATGGATGATGGATATCTAAGATGGGGAGATACAATGTCACATCAACCTGAGGTAAGATGGGTGGCCAATAAATTTTACAAATAAATAAATTAAAAATGTCTACCAATATTCTGTTCCCCAGCTGATGAGCTTACACATCTCCAATTCATACTTCGCTTCATTTAGATTTAATTAATTAAATCTAGGCTTCACTTAAACCTAATTATGCTTCCCTAGCCTGATACAGGTAGTTCCTGACTTACAACAGTTCATTTAGTGACAATTCAAGGTGTTATGTATTAGCATACTTACCTGAAATTGGTTGGTCTGTGGCAGCGGGAATTTTGAAGAGCCATCACTGGCCACAGCCGCGAGCAGCCCGACTATAACAAGGGCTACCGCGGTTTCTTCAGCGCTCAGTCCTATACGAAAGTAAAACAGATAGGAATCATGCTGGTGTACTGAGTCTTATTACCCGCGACCTAACACAAAGTTACAACAGCACTGAGAAAAAGCCAATCATGACCGTTTTCTCTGGTTACAACCTTTGCAGCAACCCCCATGACTGTGTGGTCAAAATCCAACCGCCACCGGCTCATGCTTACGAGGGTTGCAGCAATCTCATTTTGTGACCTCCTGACAATGGGGAAGCCAGATTCACTTAATGACTGGATTGCTAACTTATCAATTGTAGTGATATCCTTAGCAGCCGTGCCCCCCCAAAATGTTGTAAAATGGAGAAAAACTCATTTAACAAATGTCTCAATAAACAGCATAAATTTTTGGTTTCAATCGGGGTCATAAGATGAGGGATACCTGCAATTCGACAGAACACTCCATTCTTATTTGATAGCACCTGTACTACTGAAGGAAGCAGCTGAGCAAGTGGAGATGTACGGGTAATGTTTGGTGTCCAGTTTATCCTCCAAAGCATCCTTGAAAGAAAGATTAAAAAAATAATAATTAGCACATCTGGAGCTTCTGCAAGTGATCAACAGTGTGTATTAGGCATTAGGCAAAGACATTTGTGCCTTCAAGAGCTATCCCTCTTTCAAAAGGTATAAGATCCCCCCCTTGCATATCCGTGCTAGTCATTTCTGGCTCTAGGAGCGGTGTTCATCTTCATTACAAAGCCAAAGAAGACCCAGCACTGTCCGAAGACATCTCCGTGGTCGGGTGGCCGGCAGGACTAAACGCCTTTAAAGGCGCATGGAATGCTGTTCCCTTCCCACCAAAGGGGCCCCTATTTTTCGACTTGAATTTTTTACGTGCTTTCGAAGTGCTAGGTTGGCAGAAGCTACTGGGACAAATAATGGGAGCTCACTCCATTAGGCAGCACTAGGGATTCAAACCACCGAACTGCTGACCTTTATTTATTTTTTTTGAAAAAAATTTTTTATTAATTTTTTAACAAACAAACATATACCAACAAAACACAAAACATAGAAAACATAAAATATCTTTTTGGACGGCAGTTTGATCCCGAGTTACATCTTTTTGTACAGACATAAATTTCAAGTTCATGCTTACTTTTATATAGCAATTCCATTTCTTATTTACTATTTTACATTTTCTATATAGCTTCTCCCCTCTTTTCACTCTCTTAATTCTATTATATTTATTTCATCTCAATTTAAATCATTATAGTTATATCTTTTGTCTGTCCTGTTTCAGCTGTCTATTATTTTTTCTCATTAACACAAAATTTCTTCTGTAATGACTGATTGGAGTATAATGCCTTGTCATACTTATCCTTCCCCTAATTTTAAAGCTTAACATAACACATAATTTTCATTCGGATTCTGCGTAATACATTCTAAAAATAAACTCAATATTTTAAAACAGAAAGAAAAAAGTTTTTTTTTTTGATATATAATATAATTAAAACAACAACCTTTATGATCGACAAGTTCAGCATCTTATCCATGAGCCATAGCATCCCTGTATCCCTCTTTACATGTCTCCATAATGTCTTTGACTACTGGAATCCATCAGGAGAGTTGGTAAGTCTGTTCACTGATATGTTCCTTCCGCTCCAGCTTGATTCTACGACGTAAGGTGAACTGGACACAAGATAGAGAAAATGGAGTCAGAGGATAATTATTGGGTTAATTCACAATGCAAGAGTAAATTGGAGCCTTTTAGGCTTTGGGGACTAAGGCTTCTGTGCAAGATTGTTTTTTGCTTTTGAAGACATTTCACCCAAGAAGCTTCTGCAGCTCTGACAGGACAGTGGAGAATGGAAGGATTTATATTCCTTGCAGACAGCTGGTCATTTGCATCCTTTCACAGGGTCCTTGAAGCTCTTGGATGTTTATCTGTGTCCTCAGGGTCACCTGAGTAGTACAAATGGTTCCTGTAGTTTGCAATTTTTCCTCTGGAAATCTATTCCTACTCCAACAACATTCCAAGTCTGTTCTTCCCAAATTGTATAGCTAAAAGTCTCAGTCATCCAGGCCATGATTGTTCCAAAGGTGCTTTTCCAGTTGCCTCCTGAAAAAGCACCTTTGGGACAACCATGACCTGAATCATGGTTGAATCCTTCAACTGCTCCCAAGGAGCAGCAAGTCCTAGCAAGTCTTGTGTTTGACTTCTGTGGTCAAACACAAGAGAAATCCTGGGTATCTTAGAAGAAAGTGCCAAGCAACAAAATGGCTATCCCAATCTTGAATCTGCTGCCCTAATCAAGGTAGGCCTTGTTCTACCATCTGTTCTGCTTCCTCATCTTCATTCAACAGTTGGGACCAAACTATCCAAGCACAACATGGGTCAGCCTGTTCTGTATAGAGTGGTATACTCCAAACAACGCAATCTGATTGGCTAGAAAGATCAGTATTGGATTGGTTCATTAGGAACCAATCCAAAAGAGCCGCTGAAAGGTGGCAAAGTCAAATAGCTGCCATTGGCTACAAGCCGGCAGGCAAGCCTATATAAAAAGGCTGCCGCGGTTTTAGCCAAACTGTTCCATTACTGTTGCTAGTATTAATAATGACTTTATTTGTTGGAACCCGGTCTACCTCGCGTTTTTCCGGACGGAACACTGGTGACAAGGGTGGGATCGTCCTAAACGCAAATCCAAGCACGTGGCAGAAAGAATTCCAGGCTGAAAGTGATGGCTGGGAATAACATGCTGCCCGCACTCTTCAATCCCAGCGAAGAGGATTGGGAATCATATGTAGACTGTTTCCTGATGTTTTTAGAGAGCAATGAGATGGAAGAGATCTCAGACCAGCGGAAGAGGGCTGTCTTCCTAACACATTGTGGACCAACTGTATTCAAAATGGTCAAAGCATTGGCGAAGCCCAGAGATGTGAAACAAATAACCTGGTCTGAGCTTCACCGAATGTTAAAGGCCCACTACACACCGGTAGTGTCAAATCTCATCAAACAGCACGAATTCTACAAAAGGGACCAGAAGAAAGGCGAGACCATTGCTGACTTCGTGGCGGCTCTCCGACAACTGGGGGGAGCTTGCGAGTTCCTGAACTTGGATGAAGCCATGCGAGATCGAGTTATCCTAGGTCTGAGAGACTAACTTACAAAGTAAACTACTAAATAAACCCAATATCACAGTGGCTGAAGCAATCGCAGAAGCCACAGCAGCAGAAGCCATGAAAAAGACAGTGGCTACTATGAAGCAAATGAACTCAAATAATGACACGATGACCCTATCCAGAGGAAAGAAGCAAGTTCCCACCACAACTCATCACAAAGACTTCAGCGGTTCATCAGAAACAGAAGATGATGACAATGAGGTCCACTGCCTGTACGCCAACAAAAAAGGGTGCAAAAAAAGAACTTGGCGGGAATGCGCTGGCTGCAGGGGAAACCACCCTCGAGCCGATTGCAGATTCCTTGATGCCATCTGCTGAGCTTGCAAGAAGAGGGGACACATCGAAAAAGTCTGTAGGAATCAAAAAAATAACAGTCCAAACAGATGCAGTAACTCCCCACTACAAGCTGAATCAAAGCAAGCCAAGAAAAAATGGGAGCACAACAAACGAACTGGCAACCGAGAAAAGACCCATCAAACTGTCACTATTGGAAGCACTCAGATGGAAAGCGGGAGAAAGGTCAAAATCGTTGTAAAAATTGAAGGAAGCCCCTGTGAGATGGAAGTCAACTCAGGATCCTTCCTGTCAATGGTGTCTTGGAACACAATCAGACAGCTGGTTCCAAACATCAAATTAAAAGAACTCCAGAAACAAAAGTTAATTTTAAAAGACTACCAAGGAAACCGAATCCCTGTGGTAGGTCTAGGACATTTCCGAGTCACATACAAGCAGCACGCTGAAGTCCTGCCTCTAACAATAGTCGACCGGGACTGCCCCAGCCTCCTGGGCATCGAATGATTCGCACCATTGCGCATTGGAATGACCGGGGTGAGCCGAGTAGCCGCAACTGACTGGGAAGAGAGCCTGATACACAAGTTCCAGGATGTCTTCGACGGCACCTTAGGCAGGTACCGGGGGACCCCAATTTCCTTTAGTTTAGACCCCCAGGTAGCACCTAGAAGGTTAAAAGCCAGACGAGTCCCCTTTGCCTTAAAGACCAAAATAGATGAACAGTTAAATAAATTAATTGAGCAAGGGGTCATAGAACCAATTGACCATACCAGATGGGAGACACCAATAGTAACACCTGTTAAACCTGATGGGTCAGTACGCATCTGCGGAGACTGCAAGGCTACCCGGAACCATGCATTGTAGCAAAGCGCATACCCTGTGCCAATCGTGCAACATTTACTGCACTCGCTTGGGGGAGGAAAATTTTTTGCCAAGCTTGATTTAGCCCAAGCATATCAACAGCTTCCAGTAGACCAAATAAAGGCTGAGGCACAGACAATAGTAACTCACAGAGGGGCATTCAAATGTAACAGATTTCAATTTGGAGTAAGCGTTGCCCCAGGCGTTTTCCAAAGCCTTATGGAACGCCTATTAAATGGAATTAAAGGGGTCGTTCCATATTTTGATGACATCCTAATTTCTGCTAAAAACACGACCCAATTAGAGACAAGACTGAAAGAGGTGCTAACAAAATTTAGAGAATCCGGCCTGAAAGTCAAAAAAGAAAAATGCTGTTCAATGACCGATCACGTCGAATTTTTGGGTTATTTAATTGATGGAGAGGGTATACACCCTACAGAAAAAAAAGTCAAGGCTATTAGAGACGCACCACAGCCAAAAAACAAAATGGAATTGCAAGCATTTTTGGGTCTAATAAACTTCTATAATATATTCCTCCCCCACAAAGCAACGATAGCAGAACCGTTACATCGCTTACTAGATAAGAAAACTAGTTGGACTTGGGGGCATAGAGAACAAAAAGCATTCCAAGGCAAAAAAAATGTGTTAACCTCAGACACCGTTCTTATTCAGTTTAATAACACACTTCCATTGACGGTCACCTGTGACGCCTCACCGTTTGGAGTCGGTGCCATCCTGAGTCACCAACTGCCTGACGGGAGAGAGGTACCCATCGCCTTTTACTCGAAAACACTTTCTAAAGCGGAACGCAACTATAGTCAACTAGACAGAGAAGCCCTGGCAATTGTTGCCGGAGTTAAACGTTTTCACGAGTACCTCTATGGGAGAACATTTTCCATTGTGACTGATCATAAATCGCTACCTGGAATTTTGGCGGGAAACAAAACCACACCGAACATTTTTGGCGGGAAACAAAACCACACCGAATGACTAGATGGTCAGAATTCCTAGCTGCGTACTCCTACACATTGATACATCGACCTGGAAAACAGATCTCCCATGCAGACGCATTAAGTCGAACACCGCTACCAATGACAGAGGAAGACCCAGTGCCAAGAATGACCACCCTGCAAATAGAAGCATGCCCCGAACTGCCAATATCTGTAAATGATGTCGCCAGAGCCACCGCTAATGACCCAGTGACTGCCCGCATTTTAAATTGGGTAGGTAAAGGCTGGCCGGAAAACTAAAAAACTGAAAACTTTAAACCTTTCCGGACCAGACAGACTGAGCTGTCAATACAAAAGGGGTGTTTATTGTGGTGTGATAGGGTGGTAATTCCTTCCAGATTACAAACTAGAGTGTTGGGTATGCTTCATGAAGGACACCCAGGCATCGTGAAAATGAAAAGCCTGGCTAGGAGCTATGTCTGGTGGCCTGACTTAGACAGAGATATTGAATACTGGGTTGCTACATGCAATAAATGTCAGAAAACCAGGCTATCACCACCACAAGCACCTATAAGGGACTGGGAAACCGCACGAGGCCCCTGGTCTCAGATCCATATTGACTTTGCGGGTCCTGCTAAGGGGCATACATTTTTGATTGTTGTAGATGCATACTCAAATTGGTTGGAAGTCGCAGTAATGTCATCTACAACAACCGACGCCATTATCAAACAACTCAACAAACTATTCGCAACCCATGGGTTGCCGGACGTCCTAGTGTCTGACAATTGGCCATGACTAACCGCTATACAATTTGAACAGTACCTAGCCTCTTTAGGAATGGGCCATGCACTAACCGCGCCAGCCCACCCGGCGGCAAATGGTAGGGCTGAGAGAATGGTCAGGTTTACCAAGGAGGGTTTGGAAAAAATGGACCCAGGGGATGTCCAGGATAAATTGAACCGTTTACTCACCCTCCAACATATCACCCCCAGTACTATAACCAACAAGAGCCCGGCAGAATTGTTAATGGGGAGGAAACTTAGATCACATTTGGATAGGTTACATCCAAACTACACCTTTGAGAACCCCCCCCCCGACTCCTCCAGTCATTTCTGCATGTTTGAAATCGGTGACCTAATCTACGCGAAAAATTTTACTGGGGACCCTCTATGGCTTCCAGCCACAATCACACAAATAACAGGCCCCCGGTCCTACCGTCTAACTGTAGACGATGACAAGGAATGGAAGCGGCACATAGACCAGCTTCGTTTCCGAAATGTCGAATGAAATATGACCGCGCAACCTCAAACAATAAAAATCGACAAAAACAAAACCGGGGGGGGGGGGGGGAAATACAAAAAAATAATACTGAAGGGAATAAAGAATTGTTAAAAATAAACCCAGAACATCTAACCAATCAAAAAGAGCAAAAAGAACACTTACGGTTAGATGAAACTGGCAGAAATAATCCACATGAAGAGGAACCCGTCCTGGAAGGGGCCAGCAAAGCCAGCTCGACCTGCCCGGGAAAGCCAGGAGGGAGCGGAAAAACCACCGGCCTGAGAAACTCAAGTGGTAGCAATTTTGCTGACTCACCCTATCAGACGGTTCCATGGAGAAGAGCTGGAGAGACAGCGATCCCATCCGAACCGCTCAAAGTCTCCAGCGAAAATGAACCACGCAAGTCAAATAGAGTCAGAAGAAGCCCCACCTACCTGCGTGACTACGTCACCCACGTAGGACTAAACTAAGGGGGGAGGGGTGTTCTGTATAGAGTGGTATACTCCAAACAACGCAATCTGATTGGCTAGAAAGACCAGTATTGGATTGGTTCATTAGGAACCAATCCAAAAGAGCCGCTGAAAGGCGGCAAAGTCAAATAGCTGCCATTGGCTACAAGCCGGCAGGCAAACCTGTATAAAAAGGCTCCCGCGGTTTCAGCTAAACTGCTCCGTTACTGTTGCTAGTGTTAATAAAGACTTTGTTTGTTGGAACCTGATCTACCTCACGTTTTTCCGGACGGAACACAGTCCCTTCCAGCAAAACAGATCTGGTCTCCAGAGCGACTGAAAGAACCTAGCAGGACTTACATCTGTGACGATGGGTACCTCAAGGTGTGGCAAATTGGTGATGATCTCACTGTCCTCAGGAGGGATCTGAGCATGCTGGCTCAATTTGTTCAGGTTTTCCTCGGTGATCCCTGTGGGAGGATAGAGAAAGACCGTACATGCATGTTCTAGGATATGGAGTCAGCACACATGCACAACAAACAGCAGTTTCTGAGACTTCTCAGGAAACAATAACAGAATGAAAAACTGCTGGTAACCTTCTACCACTGCACCATAGAGAGTATTTTAGTTGAACCTTGTTCCTCAACTGTTCTCTTCATCTGACAACTCTGTGCGTGTGGACACTGGGAATAGGCTCTAGCTATTCTTCTGTCTCACTGATCTCTGACTCCGAAGGCAGCTGATAACTGTCAGATGGCCCTGGCCCCATCTCTGCCTCTGATGCAGAGCCCTCGTCTGAGCGTTCCCCAGACTCCACGGCTCACCCATGTTCCTCCCCAACCTCCTCACTGTCCGAATCTGCTGCCAGCTCTTTTGGCTGCTGTCAGGCCACAACATCAGGTCTCCCCAAAGGTTCCCAGCCTAAATAAGAGTGTCTCCTACCATTCTTGAGAAAGATGTAGAGTAAGATGATCCAGATCTTGTCGTAGATGCTGACATTGGCATCAAGCAGGATTGGGACAATTGCATGCAGGGATCTTTGATCTTCTCATCTTCTGCATCAGTGCCCATGGCCAGATCCTGGCAAGACAGAACATCTCCCTGCAATTCACTATCTCAGGACCATTGGAAAGCTCTCTTCTGCCCAGTTGAAGTTGGGTTGAACTGGGAATTAAAGAGTTCAGCTTCCAGGAGAGCTTCTTTTTGGGGGGAACAGTCCAGAGATGTAAGTGGGCCACTGAAACCAGTCAACTGGTCAAGGTAAGCCTGCCAGAATCCACTCCTTTGTTCAACGAAGTTGAGAAATACCATGGACAGCAAGAAAGCCAGCTTTAACTTTAACTTCTTGAGAGGTATCAGCTTGTAAAACATTCCTATGTCTGTTTTTGAGTTGCCATAAATGGGGGGGGGGGGAATCTGAAGGAGTAGTACCTCAGTTTAAAACCAGAAGTACATTCCATGCTTATCTTACAAAGATTGTAGCTAGGCTATTGGATCTTCTACCTGGGAAAATCCTTCATTGGAGAACATGATTGACAACACCCAGCCCTTGAATGTGCTTCATTGGAGAATCTGATTTATGAAACACCCAGGGGGGAGGGGACAACAGGGTTACAAGTAACTATAAATATGTAACCCTAATAAATATTTTGGATTCTTTTGAAGCTTGGCTCGAGGCTCATGATTTAATTAGGGCAATTGCTGGAACCCTGACAAAAGATGTATCAAATTCTGGGAAGATTTTCAAAGCAGGGGGGGGGGGGAATAGACAAGCTGACAAAATGCTTCTTCAAACAACCAGCTGGGTGACCTTGGGCCACTCACTGTTTCACGAGCCCTAGGAAGAAGGCAGTGGCAAATCCTTTCTGAAATCTTGCCAAGAAAACTGCAGGGAAGATGTTAGAATTAACTTGAAGGCGCACACAAAAGATAAAGTTTGCTATTATATGGCTTTACAGAATAAAGGGCCCTGGAATATGTTTTTTGCAATAATTAAGAAAAAAGTGAAGTGAAATTGCCTGTCCAATGAATAAGTGGCATACATATCAGAATAAATGAATATGCAGCTTCCTGAAATTCCCAGCCATTGCAACCATTGTTTAAAAGTTGCTTTTTTTAATAAAAAAATCAATATTTACAAAAATATTTATATTTACATACAAGCCATGCCCAGCCAGCCACATGACTACCAAGCCACACCCACAAATTAGGCCACACCCACAGAACCAGTTGTTAAGAAATTTGAATCCCATTCCTGAAACATACCATTATTTGTAGAAGGACTAATTTTTATCTAGCCACTAAAGGGGATTCAAAAAAATTCAATCAATAAAATAGAACTATCATAAAAGAGGATTTTTTAAATGTGAGAAACATTTACCGATTCTAAAAAAACCCTCATTTGTTTCTACAAGGATCAGGAATTATGTATCAATCAGCAGTTATAAAAATATGGAACTGGGCTGGGCAAAGGCCACTACAACCGTTTCATCACTACTTTAAACAAAAGCGTAAACAAATTCAGGATTGAAACTGAGAAAGGAAAATAATCTGGATTTCCTTCAGGTTTTTTCAATCCCATCTTTGCATTTCAGTGATTTCCATAAAATAAGGCAAAACAAGAAAAGTTTTGGAAATCCAGAAAATTCAGGAAATTAGACAGGTCCTTGAAAAATGCAAACAAAGGAAACTCCAGCACAGGGAATGAGTTACAAAATAAAACTGACAAGAAGGGGCCTGATTGGAAGTCATTGTTCCCATCCTGCTTACAATCTTTGTGAACTTTTACCTTCTGGGAGAAGATACAGAACAATTAAAACTCGGACCTCAATTTCCTGAACAGTTTTTATCCCAGAGCTATAATTGCACTTAACGATGAACTTAAAGACCACCATCTGTTGGACAGTATTACTAGGTCTGTTGTATGGATGCTTGTGTGTTTTTAGGAGGTGGGGGATTTTGGTGGGTGGGGAGGCATTTGGGGATTGTCATGTGTGGATGCATGTTGGCTCTGGTCTCTGGGTGTTATGTGAATTTTGTTGTATGTATGCTGTGCATATATGTACAATTACAATAAAGAATTCAATTCAATTCAATTGTTCCAATATGTGTGTGTGCTTTCTGGATTTGAATTTCTGCTACAAACTCTTAACAGAAAAAGCATGGCTAGGATCATTGTGGTGTCACATGATCACAATCCAGGTGCTTGGCAACATATGCAATCTTCTCAATAGAACTGGGTACATCTAGTCTAGTGAGGAGATCCAGGGGCGACAGCAGACCTGCCAACCCCTGATAAAGGAAAATCTGGAGACCCATGAAAAAAAATCTGGAGATTCTACAAAAAATAGTGAGATTCACGGTCACGTGAATAACTAACCAATCAGAGCGTGTTATATCCGGTGGTAGGAAAAGCAAAATCGAGGCGCCCAGAGTGAAAAGAAATGTGCTGTATGTATATATCGCTGTATGGTAATATCGATATTGCGTGATCTGAGAAGTGGTGTCATATCGTCATGTCGTTTGTGTCAGAAATTAGATTTATGCGTGTATAAGCCAACCCCCAAATTTGGGGGGGGGAAAAAAGCGTTTTAAATTTGAGGAGCCTTGTTGTGAGACCATGAGACATGCCAAAAAATCGTGAGACTCATGGCAGAACCGTGAGAGTTGGCAGGGCTGCGACAGGATAGCACCGTTCCAGGATTTGAGGGGCTGCCACAAAGAAGTGGAGGTCAATCTCTTCTCCAAAGCACCAGAAGGCAGAACAAGAAGCAAGGGATGGAAGCTACTCAAGGAGAGAAGCAACCTGGAATTGAGAAACTTCCTAACAGTGAGGACAGTTAACCAGTGGAACTGCTTCCCCGCAGAATCTGTGGGTGCTGCATCAGTGGAGGTTTTTAAGAGGCTGGAGAAGCATTTGTCCAAAACGATATAGGGTTTCCTGCTTGTGCAGGGGGCTGGACTAGAAGACCTCCAAGGCCCCTTCCATCCCTATAATTGATTCTATGTTAACATTCCACTCCCTCTATGTTGTATGATAGTTAACGAAGATCACGTGGACCCTTTCAATGTACGATCAGCCCAAATTCAACAGCCAGAGCTGGCTAGGAATTTTTCCGGGACCGTCAATTTACAAAAGGTGTGGGCCGGGGTTTCGTCTCTTCAGGCTGGAGGAAGGAAGGGGGAACCGGAGGGCAGCGGAGGGGTTGTGGGAAGCCGCCCAGAACGGAAAGCGCGAAGGCGTGTTCCCGCCAATTTTCCTCTACCCGTCAATTTTCGCAAAATGGGTCTCTGCGCAGGCGCGTGAACCGGGCTGGCGCTCCTGGGCGGAAGCTCCCTCCGGGCTTCTGGGTTCTGGAGGGCGGAAGTTCTACCAGCACAGGCCAGGTGAGCGGCCTTGTCGGGTGGGCGAACCCTGGAGCGGATTCTGTCTGCCTGCCGTGGAGGAGAAGCACGGGGGAGGGAGGAGGGCTTAGCAAAGAGGCTGTATTGTGGGGGGGCTCCTTTGTCTCGGGGGGGGGGGGGCTTTTTCGATGGATTCCATTGTGAAGAGGTAGGTCCCAACTCCCCATTTCCTAGACGTTGAATCCCCCCACCAGCTTGTAGGGCCAGGTTTCTATGAGGCTGCCCTGTGAAGAAACGTCCCTTTTCCAGGAGCCTTAAGCACAACCGCTCCCTCCCGCTGCTGACTTGGCTAGATTGTTGCCAAGGGAAAGGCCGGGGAGATTATCACTCGAAGTCTTTTTCTCCTTGGCTTCGCTGGGAAAATGGTTAAGGTGGTTTCTTTTTCATATAGAGCAGAAGTCTCCACACTTGGTGGCTTTAAGACTTGTGGACTTCAACTCCCAGGATTCCTCAGTCAGCAAAGCTGATGAACTCTGAGAGTTGAAGTCCACAAGTTGCCAGCGTTAGAGACCCCTGATATAGAGGGCTGTAAAAAGCACTATGAAGTGCTATTCCTTTTTTTTCCTTTTGGAGGGGGAGGGGTGTAACCACCTGCCTTTCTCCCTTGGGCCCTAAAAATTAGACAACTGTTAAATATGACTCTTTAAGACAGCTGATTTCAACAAGCTAAGAGAGATGTAACAAAATGAAATTCAACCTAGAGAAAAGTAAAATCTTACCAACCTCCCCCACAAAACAAACAAGCAAACAAAACCAACATAAAACTACACTTATAGACTGGGTGAAACCTGGCTTAATAGCAGTAACTCTGAGAGGGATCTTGGAGCCTTAGTGGACAACCACCTAAATAGGAGCCAGCAGTGTGCAGCAGCAGCCAAAAGACCCCAATGCAATCCTAAATTGCATTAACAGAGGGATAAAATCAAGATCAAGGGGGGTATTAAGGCCACTCTATAATTCCTTAGTAAGGCCACACCTAGAGTATTGCATCCAGTTTTGGTCACCACACTATAAAGAGATGTTCAGACTCTAGAAAGAATGCAGAGAAGAACAACCAGGATGATTAGGGGACTGGAGGCTAAAATATATGATGATGATTGCAGGCCTGGCTAGTCCAGGGAAGAGAAGGACCAGGGGAGACAGGAGAGAAGTCTTCCAATATTTGAGGGGCTGCCACAGAGAGGAGGAGGGGGTGAAGCTATTCTCCAGGGCACCTGAAGGCCAGACAAGGAATAATAGATGGAAACTGATCAAGGAGAGATTCAACCTGGAAATAAGGATAAATTTTCTGACAGTGAGAACAATCAACCCATGGGACAGAAGTTGCCTTCGGAAGTTGTGGAGGCTTTCAAGAAGAGATTGGACTCCCATCTGTCAGAAATGGTGTAGGGTCTCCTGTTTGGGCGGGGGAGGGGTTGGACTAGATGATCTAGAAAGTCCTTTCCAACTCTGTTAACCTGTATAACTTTGTATTTTCACCCTATGCTACCCTAGGTAGCCCAACTTTAGTGAAATCATGCCCTTCTGGGGAGTTCTGGCTTGCCCAGATTCAGGATGCCTTTGAGCTAAATCCCTGGGCTGAAGATGGGCTCCTTCCGTTCATGTGGACAAGGGCTTCCTTGGTGCTTGTGAAGAAGTTGGCCCTAGTGACCTAACCAGTGGAATGGCTTCCCTCCAGAGGTTGTGGTTGCTCCATCACTGGTGGTTTTCAAGAAGAGACTGTATAGCCATTTGACTGAAGTGGTCCAGGGTCTCCTGCTTGAGCAGGAGTTAGACTAGAAGACCTTCAAGGTCCCTTTCAATTCTGTTTCTGTTCTGTTACCTGATTGAGAACTGCAACCCACAATAATTTGCAGGATGATCCTAACCTTTGCTGAGCAGGATATGTTCAGTCCCTGAGAAAACCAGCAGCATGAGGCCCACTTTCCTCTTTGTTCTGGTGCTACAGGCAGCTGTGATGCTGAGACTTCGTCTTTTGACCTGGGACATCAAGGATACCTTGCTTCGGCTCCGTGTCTCCGTGGGGCAGAGTTACTCCATCGAGGCCCAGACCTTTGGCCTCCAGGTACCCGCTGAGGTGCTCAATCACTCCTTTTCCCAAGCTCACACATCCCATAGCCAACGTTTCCCCAACTATGGCTCAGGCCAGGGCCTCAGCTCTAAGCAGTGGTGGCTTGGGGTTGTCATGGAGACCTTCCAGCTTGCCGGAATTCATGACAGTGGTGTTATCTGGCCCATTGCCAAAAAACTTTACCAGGATTATAGCAGCCCAAGGATCTGGGAACTGGTCCCAGGGGCCATTGAGATTCTCCAGTGGTGCCAGCAACAGGGTATCCCCATGGCAGTGATCTCCAATTCTGACCAGAGGTTACAAGAGATTCTGAGCCGGTGTAACCTCCGACAATATTTTCAGTTTGTCTTAACCTCGGAAGAAGTGGGGTTTGCCAAGCCAGACCAGCGGATTTTTCTGGAAGCCCTCCACAGTGCCAAGGTGGAGCCCCAGCTGGCTGCTCACGTGGGGGACCATTACGTGAATGACTATTTGGCTGCGAAAAAGGCTGGACTGCACAGCTTCCTCTTTAAAATGGCCGGGGAGCCAATTGAGAGCGACATGGAGGTGCCAGAAAAACACCTTCTATCTTCACTTTTAGATCTGCAGGCTCGGATAGAGAAGGGCTAAAAGGAAGTGGCTGGATTTCAGCAGCTGCTTTGCAAATTTAACCAATTAACTCAAAGTAAGTCCAATAAAGCCTATACCCCTACTGCAGCATTCCTGCAGCATTCCTGTCCCAGGTTTCTTGTATTAGAACAGAGTTGGAATGATAGGCTGATACAGAATTTCTTTGGGAAACTGAGGGGATGCACACACCTAGTGCTACTCAATTGCTGCCAGTAGGAAAAGAAAATGTAACAGGCATAATAATAGAGTGGACAAAGTTATTATTTTGGAAGATTACAGAACTGTTTGCTTATTCCAGGCAAATTTACAGACTAAACATTCAGTTGTAGTTGATTTATGAAAGATTCCTTGATGTTCCTTCACATGGAATCCGAAAGGTGCTTTTTCAAAAGGCAACTGGACTTTTTTTGTTTTCCCCTGAAAGGAAAAGGAAAAACAAAGAAAATCCAGTTGCCTTTTGAAAAAGCCC
This sequence comes from Laticauda colubrina, assembly GCA_015471245.1. Classification (NCBI taxonomy): domain Eukaryota; kingdom Metazoa; phylum Chordata; class Lepidosauria; order Squamata; family Elapidae; genus Laticauda; species Laticauda colubrina. The sequence continues at coordinate 251,981 of BLBF01000074.1, forward strand.
TTTTGGGACAACTATGACATGGATGACAGAATGTCTATAGACTCTGCATGGAATCTTTCTATCCCAGCTCTTTTCCAAGCAACCCAGCATGATGTGAAGGGAGACTGCCTTCTTTCTTTTTTCTTTTTGGTAAGCAGTCCAATAGCAAGAATCACATTCTGGCTTATGGATACAAAGTTGAATTCTAATGCCAGATCATTAAAATGTAGGTCCTTCTCTCACCTCCCCAGAGTTGGACTCACACCAGATCAATATTTCGATCAGCCACAGCCCAGGGAGGGGGGCATTGGACTCTCGCTGATGAAGCTCACATTCATCCAGGTCAATTAAGACCCCAAACTCTGCAGGGCATTTCAACAGATTCATGTCAGCTGCTGGTCATTTTGTGAGGACTTTGGGATCACAGCAGAAAAGATCCAGGAGGAGAGACTGTAGCCCAAGAGGGCTTCAGGGTCGGCCCCCTTAACAAGCAACAGGTCTAGGAAATGCCTAGTTTTGTACATGCAGATCTTACGTTGACTCCAGGATCCTCCAGAGGAGGATTCCTCAGCCAGGGCATTGGGCCAGTGATCGAAGTGAGCAGAGTCCTCTCAGTCTGTCCTCCAGGCCACCTTGGGGCTGAAAGTCAACATTCTCTTGTCGATGAAAAGAGCCAAGAAGGAGCCAATCCTTTTCTAGCAACGTGAATGTAATCTGTATTGCTGGGAGCAGCAAACTGGCTAGTGGGAAAATCCCAGGCAGAGTCAGGGAGGTATGGGGATGCTTTACAGAGCCCAGGAGGCTAAATTGCATGATGAGCTGCTAAGGGAACTGGGTAAGTTTAGCCTAACAGAGACAGGGTAGCCATCTCCCAATATTTAAAAAGCTGCCACAGAGAGTTTTTGTTTTCCACAGTATCTGACCAAGAAGCAATGGATGGAAGCTCACCAGAGGGAGATCCAGCCTGGAAATGAAATCTGACAGAACAGTTTGTCAGCAGAGTGCTGGGCCCTCCATTGGTGGAGGTTTCCAAGGAAAGGTTGGACAACCATTTGTCCAGGAAGGTATGAGATTCTTACCTTGGGCAGGGAATTGGACTAGAAGACCTTCACAGTCCCTTTCAGCCCAAGGGTGTGCAAGGCCAAACTATCAGCCATGAGCCTGATCAAGGCATTGAGTAACTCCAACCCCCACAGCTCTTGGGCAACCAGGTAGCTGGGTGTAAATGAACTGTGTATGTTGACCCCGGAGCTGTGCCTGGAGGGGGGAGCGGAGCACTTCACTTGCAAGCCTACCCATTAAGTAACACCCAGTATGGTGGAGAAGGACATCCACTGGGCCCAAAAGTGGATTGAGACCCATGCTAAGATTACTTCCGACTGAGTAATTCCACCAGTCCAGTCCAGTCTAAAACTGAAAGGATCTGGGGCCAGATTCCAACTGGTTCTCACAGGGTTACAGGTCAGCCCTAGAAGCTGAGTGGATAGAATAGCACAGAGCTCCTACCACTCACTGCCCCACTCACCTGGGAGTGCAGCCAAGAACAGCCGAAGTCCAGAGCTATCTGGTTGGCTCTTAATTCCTTTGCTTTGTAGGGCTGTGGGACCCCCTCATCTTCCTCAGTTTGCACAACAAGATTAGAGGTAGCCCTGAGTCTTGAGGGCTCAGCTTGACACCCTCATGGGGCACCTTTTCTGGCTGGGGTTTGTGTGCAACTTCCATTGTCCCCACAAGATGGCAATGTTAGGGAAGAATGACATTTCCATTTGTGAGGAAGTGTTTTTTCCCCCAGTAAGACTGGTCTATCAGGGCAGCCTGGTCTACTTTCTTCCGATTTTACCTTTCAGCCCCAGTCCAGGAGCCTTTGCAGGCTTGGCTTTCACAACAAACTATTCTTGGGTTGAATTTATATTTACCTTTATTTCTTTGTCAGTAGAAATACATTCAATATTTGTGAGGAAAGTTCCCTGATGGCTGGGGTAGGGTGGTAGCTAGAACTGGGGACACTTTGGGCTCATTGCTTCTCTCAGCCCAGCTGACCTGATCTGCAGGGCACAGCTGAAGGAGGAACATTTAGAGGGGGGACTTTGGCAGGGAGGGGGAAGGAAGAGAAGCACAGACTCAGCCTCAAACCACGCCCCTCCATTTGGTATAAACCCCTGACTCCTAACCTCTGCTCTCAGTGGGGTGAGGTATCTTCCCACCTACCACAAGGAGGGTGGTCATCGGCAGCAGTGATTATGGTCACCAGGTAAGTCAGTGACTCCAGTGCACCTCCTGGGTCAGGATGCTTTTGTGGGCCCGCTCCTCCTTGGTCTGACCTGCTTTGGGCAGCTTCTATTTTTCAGTGTCCATACATACCCAACAAAGCTCAAAAGTCAAATGGCCCTGCCAATCTTTGCTGGCAGCTGTCCAGTGTGCTCTCTACCTTGAAAAGCCCTGTGGCCGCAGGACCTTCTATTCCACTTTGCAGAACTTTTGTAGTCGCCTGGAATGACGTGCCTTCTGCCCAGCATGAGCTTCTCAAAGGGATTTTATGCACCAAATGCCACAGGACCTACATTCTTGTTTCTCTCTGACCAGGGGCTACTGACAGGAAATCAGCTCTGCAGCTAGTCCCCATTTTAAAGAAGTAGATGTGGCATCCTTCCTCTACCCCCCTCCCCACTTCTGCCTTTGTATCCACAACAGTAATTGGTGATGCAGACATGCCCTCCAGGTCAGAACCTCCACCAGCCATCAGGTTCCTCTCAAAAGCCAGGAGGGGACTGGGGAGTGAGTTGAAAGGGGGTCGCCCTCCTCAGATGCCTCTTCTTTTAGCCACACTTCTACGTATTGAAGGGCTGCAGGTCAATATTGCGTGGAAATAACTGCTCCAGAAACAGCCTTTTGGAACTACTCCAGAGTCAGCTACTGGATTAGGTCACAGGATTCTTTTTTTTTTGGGGGGGGGGGGGTCAGGGTGCCAAGAATCCCAAGACAATATTAACACAACATGCTGTTTCTTTTCTGGAAGGACTTCTGCCACAACTTTGGCAATGGAAGCCCTTTGCCCTTGAAGGTTTTCACTGTGGCCCACTGGTTCTGAAACAAAGGGAAATGGGGGGGGGGCTTCCCCCCAACCAGGCTCGGGGTTCTGGCTTGCTCAGAATTACTTCGGAGAGGCGGTGGGGAAGAGTCACTCTGCACATGGCTAGAGCACCTGCACATTCACAGGAGTTACCTTCCTTTGCAATCAGGTGCCCAACTTTTAAAATCCTTGTGAGCTGGAATGCGTGTCTTCCGTTGAATCACTGCCTGCAGCACCTCTGTTCAGAAGGGAATGGCCGTGCATCTGGAGCAGACTGGGCTCTTCAAAGCGGCTGCGGGTCGTCCTCCCCCACTTCCTCCGCAGCCGTCCCAGCCCTGAGCTGGGCACCTGCAGAAGCAGCACAAGTACTGGCCATGCTGGGTGGCTCTTGCTCTCCGGGGCTCACAGGGCATTCCAAGGTACCTGCTGCTCGGGTACATTGGCTGCAGGGGAGGCATCCTTCCCTGGCCCGCCCTATGGCATGACTACTTGCCCCCGGAGCCTCTGAGTGGAGGGCCAAGCTACCTCTTTTGTGGGCCCGTTCTTGCTACCCCCAGGCGGTTGTCGTTCCCAAAGGCTGAAAGTTTGTCAAGATTGTCTGTCCTGCAGGTCCTGGTTGTCCCAAAGGGGCTTTTCCTAGGAGGCAGCTGGATTTTCTGATTTTCTCTTATGAAGACTTTGTTTCTCATCCCAGAAGCTTCTTCAGCTGTGACAGGATGGAGGGGAAGGGAAGGATTGATATCATACTTTCATATATATTTATATTATATCCAGTGCTTCAACAATCCTCTCAAAGGATGCAAAGGACCAGCTGTCTACAAAGAGTATCAATCCTTCTCTTCTCCACCATCCAGGCAGAGCTGAAGAAGCTTCTGGGATGGGAAGCAAAACATCTTCAAAAGAAAACTCAGAAAGTCCAGTTGCCTCTTGAAAAAAAAAAAAGGCCCTTTGGGACTTCTTGAAGGCTTGGCAAACTGGGCAGGTGGTGGAGCACGGGAAGGCACCTCTGTGCCTGCCAGCTTAGCTCTTGGCACTGGTCTCCTGGCTCTGCCTATTCAGTGTCTTTCTTGAGTGGGGGCTGAGTGGGTGTCCTGCACAAATTAGGCAGACCCAGCTGTGCTAATGTGCATTACGCTGTGCTAACCTTCACCGTCTCGCTCGCTAGGCAAGGTGTTTGGGGGAGGCGCAGATGCACACTCTGCTGGTCTCCGCCGGGCACAGCTTCCTTCCTAGCAGGGTTGCCTCTTTCCTGGGAAGGCGCGCGGAGCTGTGGAAGGGGGTCGGTGTCCGTGCCCAGTCCTGATGCGAAGGGCCGAAGCTCCTGCGGGGAGTTGTCCAGGCTATTCTGACCTGGAGGCACTTGTTGGGTTTCTTACATCTAATCTTTCATTGTTCAGAGAGATGGAGAAGCAAAACATCTTCAAAGAAAAAAGAAAAGGTTTGGTTGCCTCTTGAAAAAAAATCACTTTTTGGACAATGGCAACCATAGTGGCAATTCAGGAGCAAATATATTTTTTTCAGATTTCATATGTAACATTTCCTGGGTGGCCAGAAGCAAATATTAGTGTCAGCAATTACTGCATTTGTGAATAAAATCTTGTATGGCCTGCGTCTGAGATACCATACAATAAGAACATCGCTAAAAATTCAGATCCTAAAAGACTACACAAAAGAAAAATACCGAAATAGGACACCAATTGTCAGGGCTGTCATAATGCATGGGCCTAATGGGCACTTGCCCATGGGCCCCACGAGCATAGGGGCCCCATACTAATCTGTATGTTAACCCTTCAATGCATCCTGCAGCATATAAATACAGCAACATTTATTACAAATTTATTTGTTGGAAGTGCCAATGAAATAAATACAAGCTTGGAGACTTCCGGTGACAAGATATGGGCGAATGGAGGTGCTGAAGCTTGTCCTGAGTTTCACACTATTTCCTCTTGCTGTTGGAGTGATCCTTAGGGGTGCATGCATCTTGTAGAGAAGCATGCCAGAGTGGGGAGACTCAAGGAAAAGGAAAGGTGTGGAAAAGGCGATTCTCATTGCGACGTAGAGAAACCCTGTGGAGACCGACAACAAGAGACTGTCAGCAATGGTGGTCCTAAAGTCTTGATCATTGCATACAAGAGGAAGCGAGTGAGTGACAGACTGTGGTGAACAAAAAGTGCGAGTGAAAGAATTTGCGATCCTGATTGAGTGTTGAATATTGGAGTATCTTAGTCGGAGCAAAGCCCAAAAACAGTGGCCAAAGCAGATACGAGCAGCGGCCAAAGCGAAAGAGCTTGTGAGATGGAAGAGGGTAAGGACTACTTAGAAGAAAGAATAACAATTTAAGGGAACTTTGAAGGATTTGAATTGTGGACTTTGGGGAAAATTGGAAGGACGAACTCGAGATGGGGGGAGACTTGAAGTAAGGAATTAAATTACAACTTCAAATATTCCACAAATGAAACTGAATAATTTACTAGTCTCCTTTTGGATTATTGGACTGGAGCTGTTGTAAGTGGAGAAGGTTTATAAAAGAAAGAAACTATTTGAATGCAAAAATTGACTTGTAAAACTTTTAAACGAAAGGAGAAATGACTACAGCGGAAAGTGTGGTGAGATAGTGAAATCAGAGACATTACTCAGCAACTCTGTGCTTCCGGTGCGCTCAGTGAAGGAATCTTGAAGAACTGAACAATTATATTAAGACACTTTAAGCTTCTAAATTTGCGGATTGCAACAATTATTTCTTGACATCAACTTAACTGATTTTTGAATGTGGTAAATGTAATTTATATATATTTAATTGATACATTAGTAATATTGTAGTTTATATTTGGTTATAACACATACAAAAAAAGAGGTGATAATTATTTAGGTATAGATATTTGATTATAGGCATTGATTAAATTGAATTAAATAATTGTGATTAATTGTGATTATTTTAGATTAATTAATTATTGTATAGTAAGGATATATCTTTAGATTTGTAAGTATTTGAAATATTATTTCATAACACTATTTTGAGATTTGGGATTCTATAGCATTTATAGATATACAGGTCAATAGTATTTAAATTTAGAGGAATTTGATATATTATTAAGATTTACAAATCTAGATATTTGATTTAGAAATTAGCTGTAAAAGTGTTCTGGAGAATATATATATATATGTTTTCTTAGGCTTTCGCGGGTACTTACATGTGTGCTGTTTAGCTTCCTTCGGGTATTATCCCACGTCATTGTAGTTCTGTTAAAGTTGTAGCAACGTTTCAGCAAAATCTCATCTGCCATCCTCAGGCTTCTGTATAGAGTTAGTTCCTGGTTTCAAATTTGAGGCTGGTCCATTTTAATTGGCTATATGTATAGTGTTTTTTTTAAAGTTTTCGTGGGTACTTACATGTGTGCTGTTCAGCTTCCTTCGGGTATTATCCCACATCATTGTAGTGTACATTGTAATTTGTATTGACATACAAACTCAATACAGAAGCCTGATGATGGCAGATGAGATTCTGCTGAAACGTTGCTCCAACTTTAAAAGCACTACAATGACGTGGGATAATACCCGAAGGAAGCTGAACAGCACACATGTAAGTACCCGCGAAAACTTAAAAAAACAAATATATATATATGCGCTGTTCAGCTTCCTTCGGGTATTATCCCACGTCATTGTAGTGCTTTTAAAGTTGTAGCAACGTTTCAGCAGAATCTCATCTGCCATCATCAGGCTTCTGTATTGAGTTTGTATGTGGGTCAGGCTCTCACAGCCGTTGGTTTTAAATTTGAGGCTAGCCTATTATTGTGGCAGAATGTTTTTTTCTACATCCTGATTGGTTGGGAGTCTTGATCTGTGTTTATTGGACTTGGAGTTTGTTTGATTGGTGTTTCTGGTTTCTTCTGTCTGATTTGTGGCTTTGATTGGCTGGCAACACTCTGTTCCTGTATTGGAGGCTTTCAGTGCAGCTTGGCTTCGTGTGAAAGGATGGCTATTATCTATTAGGAAGCTAGGTTTCATCTGGGTGCCTGGTGGGGGGGTGTTTGAGCTGGAGGCATCAGAGGGAGTCTGTTTGTGCCCAGGTGTTTGCCTGGCTTGTGTGGTGTGGAGATCTTTCTATTTGAAAGTGCATTGTTTGCACTTTCAAATGATTGACAGTCTGGTGGAATCAGAAACACCAATCAAACAAACCAATGGCTGTGAGACCCTGACCCACATACAAACTCAATACAGAAGCCTGATGATGGCAGATGAGATTCTGCTGAAACGTTGCTATGATTCCACCAGACTGTCAATCATTTGGAAGCCTGCACTCTCAAATAGAAAGATCTCGACACCACAAACCAGGCAAACACCTGGGCACAAACAGACTCCCTCCGATCCCTCCAGCTCAAACACACTCCCACCAGGCACCCAGATGAAACCTAGCTTCCTAATAGATAATAGCCGTCCTTTCACACGAAGCCAAGCTGCACTGAAAGCCTCCAATACAGGAACAGAGTGTTGCCAGCCAATCAAAGCCACAAATCAGACAGAAGAAACCAGAAACACCAATCAAACAAACATATATATAACAAACATATGTAACATATATTAATTAGCATAGTGGCCATTTATAGTTGATACTTCTTAATAGTGAATGTTAATTTGGGACAACATATTTAATATAATACAAAAACAAAAACAAATTTTACAAGAAATGACCTCCGTCACTAATGCAACGCTTAAAACTAGAAAGAAGACCTCTTCAATACAAACAGCATCAATGTCATCAACCTCAGTGATGGCACAAAAGACAATTGAAGAAACTCTACCTGGAGAAAGACAACCTATCATCACGAATGCAAATATTTTATCGACCCTTTTTACTTTACAAGAGTCCATGCTGAAACTTCAGGAAATAGTGGTAAAAAATCATATCGAATCACGTGCTGACACAAATGAACTAAAAGAAGAGATGGGAAACTTAAAGGCAGAAATGAAACTAGACATCCTAAAGTTGGATCAAAAAATTGAAACAATACAGCAAGCACTAGAAAGGAATGACTCAACAATAAAGGAGGTTGAGAAAAGAACAGAACAAACGGAAAAGAAGCTGGAAATGGTTGGTCAGCAATTAAGAAATGTGAGTAAAGAAATGGACAAGGCTGCAGCATATCTAAGATTCCAAAATATAATGGAATCTAAAGAAGAGGACTTAGAACAAGTGATGGCAAGAATATTAGCAGACCTATTAGAAAAAGATGAGGACGATATTCTGAAAGAGTTAGATGAAGTTTACAGAGTGAGCACAAATTATTCAAGGCAACATAAACATCCAAAAGAGATCCATGTGAGATTTGCCAGAAAGAAAGTTCGAGATATTATATACAAAATTTCTAGAGAAGAAACAATTACATACAAAGGAAAAGAAATCTTGGTGCTTAAACAAATCCCAAGAAGAGTAAGAGAGCAGAGGCGAGATTATAAATTCTTGGCGAACCAATTAAACCAAAAAGGTATCATATTTAGATGGCTAATCCCAGAGGGAATGCTCATCACTTAGGAAGAAAGAATAAATAAAGTAGACTCCGTGGAAAAAGCCTAAGAACTCTATGAACGATTGATAGGCCATGAGGAATCAAGTAGTAGAGACGAGTTAGAAATGAATTCGCAAGACGACCAAGACTACCAAAAAAATAGAGATGGGAATTGTAGGAATTCGAAAAATAAACAACATCAAGAGAGAAAAGACCCGAAGATGCACAATCAGCCACAAAGAGAGACAGGAGTAACTACAAGACAAAGAGCAAGAGTCAATTAGGTGATCGATGAAGAAAAGAAAATACTATCAATTAACATAAATGGCCTAAACTCTAAGGATAAAAAAGAAAAGAATATTAACCAAATTAATGAAACAAAATGCAGATATAATATGTTTACAGGAAACTCATATAAGGAAGGAAGAAGAAAAATATCTAGAATGCCCCAAGCTAGGGAATTTGTATATGTCACCAGCAGATTTTAGGAAAAAGAAAGAGATAGCAGTATATGTGAAAGACAATATGAAAGCAGAGCCAATTTAGACAGACCCCAATGAAAGAATTCTGGTGTTACAAATTTGGATTAAATCAATTCCAATTCTACTAGTGGTAATCTATGCTCCTAACGATAACCAAAAGGAATTTTTTAAACAATTACATGAGAAATTAGTGGAATTAGATAAAAGGACCACCAGAAAGATCAAAGTACTGGGGGGGAAAAGAAGAAAAAAAGAGAACTATCAAAAACATGTGAAGAAATGATGATTGGACTAAATTTGATAGATAGACATGTGGAGGAAATTAAACCCTGAGAAAAAGCAGTTTACATTTTACTCCAATCCTCACCATCATGGACACGAATCGATATGGCATGGATGAATGGTGAATTAGTAAATGAATTAAAAGAGATTGAAATTTTACCAAACGAATGGGCAGATCATAACCTGATTCCGATAGTGTGGAAAGGCAGGAAGAAACCAAGGAAAAGGTGGACCTTAAATACACAGTTAATCAAAGAGAAATAATTTATGAATAAACTTGATGAGGAATTAGGCTATTTTTTAAAAGAAAATAATGAGGCAACTACGAAACAGAATATTTGGGATACAATGAAGGCAATAATAAAAGGCACAATGATATCATACACTGCTGAAAAAAATAAAGAAAAATATGCCCAACAAAATAAATTATAACAAAGAATCAAAGAATTAGAAATTCAGCTGCAAAACACCCCAAACGATTGTAAATTGAAAAAACAGACGATAATAACTAAATATAAATTAAATTTAATTGAACAAGAAGGAATGGTTTCAAAGTTAAATACAGCCAGATAGCTATTTTTTGAACAGGCCAATAAACCAGGAAGGTGGTTGGCCTATAAACTTAAAAAAGAAAAACAAAAAAGATCGTTCTACCAATTAATAGATGAGAACGGGGATGCCCAACAAGGGATAGAAGAGAAAAAAGAAATTGTGTGTAAATTTTTTGAAGATCTTTCTAAAAAGAAGGAGGTAGATGAGGATATGATAAGAAACTGTTTGGGTATCACTAAAGATAAAATAACCAAGGAGGAGATGAAGGAAATGTTAATTGGAGATATTACGTGGCCTGAGTTAAAAGCAGCAATAGAAAACCAAAAGAACAATAAAACCCCAGGACCCGATGGGATGCCAGGGGAACTTTAGAAAAAAATAGAACAAATAAGACCTCTCATGGTGGAAGTATATAACGAGATCCTATTAGCAGCAAGAATGCCAGATTCATGGAAGGAGACACTGATATCGTTGATTCCGAAAGAAGATTCAGATTCATGACATATACAAAATTATAGACCAATTTCCCTGTTAAACACTGATTATAAAATATTTACCAAAATTATAGCAAATAGATTGAAAAAAATAATCTAAATTGGCAATTCCTAAGTCAACAAATTTACAATATGAATCTAGGCACTAAATCTGAAAACATCGTGACTACAATTTATGCTTCACAAAAGGCGAATATTATAATTAATGGAGAGTACATGTGCTCCAAAATAGAGAAAGGAGTCAGGCAGGGATGTCCATTATCCCCCCTGCTCCTCATATTATCTTTGGAAACATTGCTTACATGAATTAGACAGAACCCAGGAATAAAAGGACTAAAAATTAAAAAAAGAAGAATATAAACTCTAGTCATTTGCGAATGATACGGTATTTTTCATAGAGGAACCAAATGAAACAGGTCAAGAATTACTGAAAGAGTTAGATCAATTTGGGGAAGTTGTAGGACTTAAAATTAATAAGGAAAAAAATGAAATTAATAACTAAAAATTTAACAGAAAAACAAAAACTAAAATTGGAAAGGAATAATGGGATTACAAATAATAAAAAAAGTTAAATACTTAGGAATTTGGTTGACAGTTTAATGCAAAACTCTAATGGAAAATAATTATAATAAATTATTACAGTAAGTCAAAAAAGATTTAGAGATATGGGTTAAATTGCAAATCTCCTTATTCAGGAGAATTGCCACTATAAAAATGAATATTCTGCCCAAATTTATTTACTTATTCCAAACAATACCAATAAAAATACATAAAAATTACTTTGTGGAACTTAACAAATTTATCTGGCAAGGGAAAAAACCGAGGATAAACCTAAAGGCAATGCAAGATATGAAGAGCAGGGGAGGTATGGCACTCCCAAATTGGGAATTATACTGTAGTGCAGCCTCCTTACTCTGGTTGAAAGAATGGGTAAATCTGTCGAATAAAGGATCTTATTTTTAGAAGGCCATGATTTACAGAGGGGATGGCATGCATTTTTATGGGACACTGGGAAAATTAAGCAGAAGTATTTCCACAGACATATAATTAGAGATTCCTTATTGGCTAATTGGAACAAAAAAAAATATATTCAAAAATCCCAATCTGTATCTTAACGATGGAGGCAATGATACATCCAAATAATCTAGATCTTAATAAAATGACAAAATACAAAGACCTTCTTGATGCGCAAGGAACTTTAAAATCATGGCAAGATCTCCAAGAACAGGGGCTACAAGTAGACCGGTGGGCTTACTTGCAAATTCAAAATAGATATAGCCAGGACAAGAAAAATTTTGGAATTTGTATTAAGGCACAACAATTAGATAAAATTCTATTAGGTCCAGATAAAAAAAAATATAACTAAATTTTATAATTATTTATTAGAGATGGAATTAGAAGAGGAAGTAGTCAAAGGCAACATGATAGCTTGGAGTAGAAACAGGACGTAGCATTACATTATTAGAATGGGAAAAGGTTTGGACAAGGAATAATAAAATTATAAAATCAGCAGCATATAAAGAAAATGCCTATAAAATGTTTTATAGATGGCATCTCTCACCCTCGAGAACAGCGAAAATGTCTCCTAACTTGAATCTGAATTGCTGGAAATGTAAAAAGAAACAGGAAACATTCTTTCCTATGTTGTGGTCCTGCACTAAAGCCCAAAGATACTGGCATAGAATAAAAAAATGGTTAGAGGAAATAACGGTGGAGCAAATTGAATTAAAACCAGAATTCTTCCTATTGGGGATATTTAATAGACAAATTCCTAAAAATGTCAAATATATAATACTGCATATTCTTACTGCAGCCAGAATAACCTTTGCACAGAGTTGGAAACAAGTAGATATTCCAACAGAGGAAATGGTTATTCAGAAGATAACAGCCTGTGCAGAGATGGACAAGTTAACCTTAGCACTTAAAGAAAAAGAAACATCAGAATATTATAGAAGCTGGGAATGCTGGTATGACTGGATAGAACAAAAATAGAAAATATATTAGTAAACAACGTAAAATGTAAAAGAGGTAGTAATTATATATTCGCAACAAGATGTTTTTGTAAATTTATCACCAATACTGATAACAAACAAGGACTGTCGATAGAAGAATTGTTAGTTTTTAATCATTTTCTTTTTTCCTATTTCTTTTCTTCTTTTGTGTGTTGTATATGTGTTTGTTTGATATTTTAGTTTTATAATCAATAAAGTTTGTTTTTTTAAAAGAAATTAATATATGCTTAATGTTATCGACCATTTACATTTTTATTCCTGTGAGTAGTTGTCATAGCCCAGTCCTCCCAGTACACTGCTTTGCATGGGACCCATAATGTTGTTAAGATGGCCCTGCCAATTGCCCCTGGAGCCTGAGTGAGCAGGCGGACAGTCTCAATTCTGGTGCAGAAATTCTGGTGCAGCCCCACCCAGCCCCTGCTTGGATATAAGCATCCAAAAGAACAACAGGTAGATTCACCTGAGTCCAGGTTGTGCTTCGGACTTCTTGGCTTCAGAAAGGGGAGAACTTGAGAGCTGTAAGAAGCTTATCGAACAGAGCAGAGAGCAATGGCCAGGTATGATATGATTATCAGATACGACAAACATTGTTTAGCAAATGTCTGTAGAGATTCTCAATCATCCAGGTCATGAGTGTACCAAAGGTGGTTTTTCAGGAGGCAACTGGACTTGTTTTTTCTTTGAAGCCATTTTGCTTCTCATCCAAGATTTCAGCTCTAACAGGATGGTGGGGAATGGAAGGATTTTGTATTCCTTGCAGACAGTTGGTCATTTGCATCCTTTGAGAAGGTTGTTGAGGCCACTTGGAGGTTTATCTGTGTCCTCAGGGTCACCTGAGTGGTGCTTCTGGTTCCTGTAGTCTGCAATTTATTTTTCCTCTGGAAATCCATTCCTCCTCCCATACCATTCAAAGGGTGTTTATTCTAAATTCTATAGCTAATTGTAGCTAATATCTATACAATTTGGGATTGGCACTGTTGGAATGGTGTGGGAATAGGAATGGATTTCCACAGGAAAAAATGCAGACTATAGGTGACCCTGAGGATACAGATAAACCTCCAAGTGGCCTCAATAACTCTGTAAAAGGATGCAAATGACCAGCTGTCTTCAAGGAGTATAAATCCTTCCCTTCCCCACCATCAAGTCAGAGCTGAAGAAGCTCTGAGAAGCAAAATGTCTTTAAAAGAAAAAAAAGAAAGTCCAGTTGCCTCCTGAAAAAAGTACCTTTGGGACATTTGTCTGGCAAATGCATTTTGCGCTGGCCGAACGTTCCCCTTTTTCTAAAGCAGGGGTCTTCAACCGTGGCAACTTTATGACTTGTGGACTTCAACTCCCAGAATTCCTCAGCCAGTGTGTGCTGGCTGAGGAATTCTGGGAGTTGAAGTCCACAAGTCACAAAGTTGCCAAGGTTGGAGACCCCTGTTCCAAAGCACCTCTCAGAGCAGAAAAATAAGTGTTGATTAAGGCACTGCAGACACAATGGTGTTAATTGATGGGGCCAGTCCTCAGAAGGAAGCCATATCTTTCAGCAACCTGGTGTGTTTAACTCTGGCCTGCAAAGGTAAAAGAGAAGCATTGTAACGTAGGACACTATTCCTTTAATAGATTTATATGCAACTGGTACTTCAGAAGCCAACCTGAGGCCTTACCATTCGAATCACTTAAGAACAAAGCAGACCTGCTCAACTTTTGAGCTGAGCCAAGCACGCTGTTGATAGAGAGCCCAGGAATTCAGAACTGGATAGGCTGCAAAATTCAGGCATACCAAACAGTGCTCGTAGTGCTGCTTTTAGCTGCATCTGCAGGCCTGGACAAGGTCCCTTCATCCTTCACTCCAAGGGCCAAGTTCTCCCTCACACGCAGCAGCAAAGAGTTGAGCAGTCCAGTTTTGCAGGGGCTCCCCCGTTGCCTGTTTTCTTGTTCACTTTGGGCAGGAGGAGGACAAACGACATGGCCAGAGCACAGTGATAGAAGCTATGCACGTAGGTGTAATCCCAGTCCTAGGAAAAGGCAGAGTTGGTCTCATCAGCATCAACAGCTTCTCCTGCAGGAGCTGCAATGGCTGCCAATTTGCTTCCAGGGCAATTCAAGGTGTTGTTTATCCCCTTTAAAGCCCTCCATGGCTTGGGACTGGGTGATCTGAGGGAACATCTCTTGCCGGTCACATCCACCCAACCCACCAGAGCGGAGAGGCAAGGAATACTGCAGGTCCCATCCCCAAGGGAGATACACCTGGTGGGACCCAGAAGAAGGGCCTTCTCTGTGGTGGCTCCCTTTCTCTGGAGCATCATTCCCCCAGGGATTAGAACGGCTCCCATTCTGGTTCTCTTATGGAAGGCGCTGAAGACCTGGTTCTGCCAGCAGACCTGGGGAACCCATAGTGGGATGGAGCCAATCAAATGGCACGTGTGATATGCTGTCGCCAGGGCAGGGGGGTGGGAGTTGGGGGGGGTGATTTTGTTATATTGTATATTAATTTATTTGATTCTTTTTTATTAATTTTATTGTTTTAAATGAGTTTTTATATTCCGTAAGCCACCTTGAGTTGCCATGGGTAACTCAAGGCAGCAATATAAATTCAATAAATAAATAGACAAAGCTACATCTGGATGCTGCATCTTATTCTCTGTATTCTGGATCTCTTCTGCATTTGTGGAGTGAAAGAAAAAAGCTTCATTCAACTCCCCAAAATCCATATGTAGAAAGCATTTAACCCGTGATGGGATTCAAATAATTGAACAACCAGTTCCCTACCTGACTGGGTAGGCGTGGCTGGGTGGTCATGTGACTGGGTGGGTGTGGCCAACTCAATGTCACATTGAGCGGCACCTCATCTCGCCCGGCCTCTCCTTGCCATGCCCAGCCTGGCCCCGCCTCGCCCCTCCCCTCCCAGCCCCTCTTTGTCATGCTCGGCCACTCACCTCTAGCGAGGTGAGATAAAAAGAATGCTCACCTTGTGCAAATAAATAACATCTTGACTTGATAAACATCTTGACTTCAGGTTTGATAAACATCTTGACTTCAGGTTTGATGAATCTTGCAAAGTATTACCTCTCTTTCTAGTTTCCTACTAACAAGTCCATCTCAGATTGTAATTTGCTACCACCTCTCTTGTCTTTTGCATCATTCTTTTGGAGATTATTCTAAAGTGCTATCTATGATGTTTGCAGTTGGTTTCCTCCAATCCTGTTTGTCGTGAAATTTGCAGAAATAATTTTGACATGCCTTTCCCCTTTTAAAACAAAGTAGTGGTTTTACGGGGCAGGCCTAGGAACCAAAAGACTTTTTGCTTCAGCCAGCAGCCTCCAGCTGTCTGCTGGTTGTGCTTGCTCTGAGCCATTTTCCTCTTGCATTTTGACTGGACAACCTTACCTCAAAGAAAAACCTCAGCATCAAAGCCAAGGCCCCAAAGCAGAAGCCGGGCCCAACCTGCTGCGTGTAGATGCTCTTATCTGGATACAGCCCTTTCTTCTCCTTCATCATTTGCAGCTGGGGAGAGATGGGAGATGACAGAGATTGGACTTTCTGCAGTCATGGTTTAATTTTAAAGCCTAGTCATGCAGAAAGAATTCTACCACACAGTTTTGCTTTTGTAGGGACATATCCTTCCAAATCCTATTGGAATATAGGTTACACTTGTCTAGCTGAAATGAATTCAGTGGGATTGCCAGGTTAGGACCTTTTCTTGCCTGCTAAGAAAGTTCAGTTTCTGTTTGATTTTGCTAGGGATGAGGACTGGGGTGGCGGTTCTTAATTTATGACGTCCTCAAATTGGAGGGGGGGCCACAAGGCCACACTGCTCTTTTCAGCCCCCCCCAAAAAAACATCCTGGACATTCTGGGGTCCCACTTGAAAACCTTTGAAGAAGGAATTATAGTTCCAGGCTCAAATTGCCTTTTTTGTTAGAAAGTTCCTTCTACCTCTCCCAACAGAATCTGCTTCCTATCCTCTAAATCCATTATCCTGGAAAAGACACTGGTGCTGACCTTCTTCACTGCATCATTTTTTTAGAGAATTGCAGAATTGTAGAAGTTCTACAGAGGAATTATTGAGTCTGTCATCTGCACCTTTATAACTGTCTGGTTTGGTACTGCAACCCAACGGGACAGATTTGAGAGTAGAAAAAACAATGGCTACCAACCTGCCTTCCATGGAGGACCTGTATCCTGCTTGAGTCAAAAAGAGGGCTGTGAAAATATCTACAGACTCCTCACATCCCAGACATAAACTGTTTCAACTCCTACCCTCAAAACGAAGGTACAGAGCATTGCACACCAGAACAACTAGACACAGGGAGAGTTTTATTCCCGAACGCCATCACTCTGCTGAACAAATAATTCCCTCAACACTGTCTAACTATTTACTAAGTCTGCCCTACTATTACTATTAATCTTCTCATCATTCCTTATTGCCCATCCCCTCCCACTTGTGACTGTATGACTGTAACTTTGTCTCTTGTATCCTTATGATTTTTATTGAGTGTTTCCTAGTATGATTTGACTACTTATTGTATCGTATGACTATTATTAATGTTGTACCTGATGATTCTTGACTCTTGATGAATGTATCTTTTATGTACACTGAGAGCATTAGCATCAAGACAATTTCCTTGTGTGTCTAATCACACTTGGGCAATAAAGAATTCCATTCTATAGAATATCATCATTTTCCCCCCTATCGAAGTCTGAAACATCTCCAGGACTCCATTTTCTCTTCACCATTCTTCTGGTGTCCTCTGATTATCATCCTTTTCTTGGTCCCACCAGGATCATTTTGAAATTTATTCCAGTTCTTCTGTGCTTCCCCCCTCCCCCCAAACAGTAGGATGTGTTCATATTTGGCTGACAGGCCTTTTCCGTCTATTGTTGAAGTGGTCATTTTTGCTTCTAGTGTGGCCATGATGGGATTCCTTGGAGGAGGCCTCTGGGGGTCTGCAAAAGTTGCTGATGGTACCCAGTCATGACATGAAGCCACAGGAGGACACGGTTGTAAGAGAACAGCAGTTGGCGGTGACTGGGAGTGCCCTGTCCACGGTCATCTGGAAACTAATCCCTCCCTGAAATTGGGATACTTTTATTCTGAAATTTCTTAAGTTCCTCCCAGTTTTCGGTTGAAGTGACACTTTGTGCCAGACTTTTTTCACTGTGATAAAGATGTGGCCTTACCCATTTGACTGTTATCACGAGAACGGCTGTGCCGATTGGTCCAGAGTAGACACCGTATCCCCATCGGTCATGGTAGATCCTGACAGCTATGGTAAGCACTCCAAACATTACCAAAGTTGATCGTTTGGGTTCATCAAACTCTGCCAGAGCTAATAAAAGGACAAGAATTGAAGGACAACCTCATTTAAAATCCCAACTCTTACCACTTTTAAAGGTTCCCTGGAGCAGCACCTAGTTGACCTGATCTAAGAAAAAGGGCAGGCTTAGACCTGGTTGCTGCTTTGGTAGAGCCAGTCAGAGAAAGGGAGGCCATAGCGGAAACCCATGATGTGCTTTATGTTCCAGTATTTGAGGGGCTGCCCCAGAGAGGAGGAAAGGGTCGTTTTCCAAGGCACCCGAAGGCCAGACAAGGAACAATGGATGGAAACTGAACAAGGAGAGATTCAACCTAGAAATAAGGAGGAATTTTCTGACAGTGAGAACAATCCACCAGTGGAACAGAAGTTTCCTTTGGGAGTTGTGGGATCTTCATCACTGAAGGCTTTCAAGAAGAGACTGGACTGCCATCCATCACAAATGGTCCTGTTTGGGCGGGGGGGTTGGACTAGATGACCCACAAGGTCCTTTCCAACTCTTTTATTCTGTTATTATCCTGAAGCTTCATCCCTGGAGGCTTTCAAGAAGAGACTGGGCTGCCCTTGGTCAGAAATGGTGTAGGGTCTTCTGCTTGGGTGGGGGGTTGGACTAGATGACCCCTTCCAAGTACAAGATCCCTTCCAACTCTGCAAATCTGTTAAAAAATCCTTTAGGTTTCCTTAATGCCCCTCCCTCCCACGCACGCTTAAAAGAAGCAGCCCTTCTGGCTTACCTATCAGTGAGACCCACATGGATAAGGCGGTTCCAAAGATACTGAAGTATTGCAGGAGATCGTACTTCATGAAACAAAGGAAGGTGAGCCCGGGGCCTTCGCAGGCATGGCAGACCTGGTGGGAAAGGGGGGCTTGTTTATTCCCAGGGTTTTTGTGATAAAAAAAATGGTAATTTTAAAAAGTTGCATCAGAATCCTCTTGTTTGAAAGGCAATTAAGGCCTCCACCCACCCTTTTCAGGATATTCCACTGTGTTGGTGCCATTGCAGAAAAGGTCCTCATCATCTGTGGCCAAAAGCTATAGCCTCAGAAGACACAGGTAAGTTTTAAGATTCTTTGCAATTTATGTCATTAAAAACTGAAACCAATTATTTGAAATGATGAGAGAGAGGGGGAGGGAGGGGGAGAGAGAAAATGAGTGAGAGGGAGAGCAGGAGGGGGAGAGAAGGAGGGAGGGAGAGAGAAAGAAAGGGAGATAGAGAAATAGGGAGGGAGAAAAAGAAAGGGAGAGGGGGAAGAAAAAAAGGGAAGAGAGAAGGAATGGTTTCCACAAAAATGTGAAACTTTGCCTATGGCCATCCTGGTTGCTTCTCCTGGCACCAAAACCCCCTCTGAAAACTATCCTTGGTATATAGTGTGTAAAGGATTTTTTTTTCCAGGCTGTTACACAGCTTGTTTTTTTTCAGGGCACAAAAGACAAAGGTTGAACTGGGAGTTGGTTCAAAATATGTGATTGTCTCCAGAATTTAATTACCTGAGTCTGTTACAGCACAAAGAACCAGCCTCGGCCGAGGGGAGGTAATCAAACACATTGTGGGGAAAAGATACAGAGGAAGAAAAGTCCACAGATACTATCTGCCCTATTTCTATGCAAGAATACATGAAAACCCCTTTCCTTTACAAGGCTTCCTGTGGCTTCAATTGGGTTGCTAAAGGGGTTGCTTAGGGAAGGAGGACTTACCAGGACAAAGAACATGGTGAAGAAGTAGACCATAGCCTCCATGTGAAACTGCCTCTTGGCTGCAATGCTGATGGTGGGGAGGAAGGCCAGGCTGCTAACAGTGGGCAGGAGCAACTTGGCAGCTAAAGAGCCCATTGGGAGGAGAGCAGCTCCTACCCCGAGGGCTGCCCGAGAGACTGAGAAGCCAAAGCCAGGCCCTGGGTGTGCTGGGGAGAGAAGGCAGCTGGTACCAAGGTCTCTTCTTTGGTGGAGAACAACAGCTGCGGGGAGCTCACCAGCTGCTCCTGTTCTTGGGTTCCACTTGAACAAATGGCCCCTTCCTTCTCCCAGGAGGAGGCTTCCCTCTGGAGCCAGCTGTCTTTGGAGCAGCTCCTGAGAATGGCAAATGGGAGGAGGAGGAGGAGATGGAGATGTTGTCCCCAAAACTGGGCTCTTGGTATCGAAGCCAGTAAGTCACCGGACACAAGTCACCAGTACAAAATTATGCTTTTATTTTGGTATCAAGATATAAGGACCCTGGCTCAAAAGCTAACCAAAGGGCCTTCTTCTTCTCTCGTGTCGCTACACTTTTCCCAGCTGTGTAGCGTGGTAGAAGGATTCGCAGGTAAACAGATACCTGACAGGGGCCGCGACGTGAACGCTCCTTCTATGGCCCCCACCAAAGGGCCTTGATGAGAATCTTAGAGCAATTTTTATAGTCAAAAGATGGTCGCATAAAACCTTTGCCCTTTCCCTAACAATGCTTTCATAACAAATAACATTGATTGGTTATTTGGATCTCACCCCCCCCCCCCAGCTAAATGTCACATCACCTGTTTTTCACCCCAGGTCATGGATATCTTGCAAAGCATCCTCGTTTCATGTGCCAGCTATGTGGTTTTGGGGGTTGTTTTTATAAACAAGCTATTCTTGTCCCCTAATATCCTGGCTAATGGTTTAAGGTTTACAACTAATGGTTTACAACTTCTGCCTCGCTAAGAATGCGCAGTTCCAACCCCTTTCCTTTTGCAGAGCAATTCAAAGCAGCACCTCCCACTTCCCCACAACCCCCCTCCTTCCACAGAGAAAAGTAAAAGCAGTTTGAATCATTGTCTGAGGCAGCACCCTCCACTCCCGCTACCTCCCCCCTCCTGTAAGAGAGAGAAAAGACAGAAAGGAGCAAAGGTGCTTAAGGCAAAGAAATGAAGACAAGAGAAAATGTTTTTATCAGAATTCATATTCCTCACTCTCATGTCCATCCATACCTGGGTCCTATCTCCACATACAACCCTTCCTCTGATCCCCAGGGCTTCCTCTGTACATACATCCCATCACCTGATCCTTCAGAGCACACTCCCGGTCGTTGACTGAGCCCTTTGGAATAAAGGGTTCCCCATTGGGGCAGATGTGGAGGGAGGAGAGATCCGGGATCTGATCCAGGGCAGAAGGGGATTTGATCTGCGGAGGCCATGAAGAGATGGGAAAAGGCCACAGACAGAGTCCTTCTGCCCTCCCCACCCCCCAACAAAAGTCCTTGCTCCAAGGAGGTTTTGGGAGAGGTTGCTGAGCGTGGACTCCTGGGCATATAGCTCCCAGCTGCCTGGCTCCACAGGACCAGATGCTCTTCTCCACCTTGCCAGAGCTGCTTCCTGGGCATGAAAAGGGGGGGGGGGATTCTGCTGGGCACAGAGAAGTACCAGACTGTACCTTGTATAAGAAAATGTAAATGCAAGTAAAACACAATGAAGACATTTATTTTTCATGTATTTGTCAAAAGCTTACAATATTACAGAAACAAGAATAAACATACGTTTAAATACAAGAAATAGGAACTAATAATTGAGGACAATAGGACAGGGATGGTAGGCATGATTGTGCGCTTATGCATGCCCCTTACTGACCTCTTAGGAATAGGGTGAGGTCAACAGAGGTTAGTTTGAGGGTAAAAGAATGGGGGTTTGAGCAGGTGACAATAGAATCAGGTAGTGAGTTCCAGACATTGACCGCTCTGTTGCTGAAATCATATTTCCTGCAATCGAGTTTGGAGTGGTTTACATTTAGTTTATATCTGTTATGTGCTCTAGTGTTGTAGTTAAAGCTGAAATACTCATTAACTGGTAAAATGTTGTAACATGATTTTATGTACTATGCTTAAGTCTAATCTTAGTCGGTGTAGTTCAGGGTTGTTTAAGCCAAGAATCTGTAGGGTATTCTGTTGTGAACAGAAGAATGTAGTACTCTTCTGGTAAAATATTTCTGGACTTACTCAGTTGTATTTATGTCAGATATACAGTGCAGATTCCAGACAGCAGAGGTGAATTCAAGTATTGGTCTAGCAAAGGTTTTGAATACCCTAGTTAGTATTACCAGAGGAGAAGCTTCATAAAATTAAATTTAAAACTCTTAAAGCCTTTTAGGAGAAGGCAGAGCTTCGTCTCGGTGCTACAGCTGAGATCTCGGGGCTCTGAGATCTCAGCTGATATTTTCACCCCTGGTCGGTCCTAACGGACCTAAACCGTCCCGTAGAGACGGGGATTGTGAAGGGCACAGTCCCAGGATCCCAGAGATATCGCAAATCTCTGGTTTGATCCGGGAGAAGCCCTTTTGCTGGCGGTGGAAAGGCAGCCTCCAAAGCTGCTGAAGTCGGGACAGCTCCGAAAAGAAAGTGGCTGGAGCGAGGGTGTGTCGGCTGGGTGAGAAACTTCTTTTGTATTGCAAATTGGCTGAGACCTGAAAGGATATCCTGAACAAAGAAGAAACCTGTGGCTTTATTTTTGTCTGACTGGAATCTGGTTGAGCGGCGTTTTTTAAGTGATGTCAAATTGAGGCTTGGATTCTTTCCTTACTATTTTTTTTTCTCTTTTCTGAGGACTTTAATGTGACTTTGTAGGTAACCAGATTGAATTTTTTCTTATATATATTTTTATGCTTCTTTTGATTTTTTAATTTTCTTTAGGATAGAGGCCCCCTTTGTTTCTTCTGAGTTTTGTATACATTACTCTTTTTTCTGGCTGAGGGGGGAAAAAGTATTAAGAGACCTTGCAACACTGCCAACTAGAGGCTTGAAAGTACTTTATTTGAATTGGGGAGAAATGTATAAACACTCCTTCTCAAGGACATTTTAATGTGATAAGATGGAGGGAGAGCACAGAAAAATATTATTACAGGTGTTTTCCTGGACTCTTATCAATATCTCAACACTTGAGGCTTGGCTTTGAAGCTGCTGGAGAAGAGAGTCATAATAAGAGCCTTGGATAAATAAATAAAGTGCAGTGTGCAATATATATATATATATATATATATATATTTGTGAAACCTCTACTCGCCAGCCTTTTTGTATATTTCAATTTTAGTAATATTTTTATTTTTGCTTTTTATTTTATCCCTTTTCTTTTTTGGCTTTTTGGGCCTTTTTATTATTGGATTTTTCCATTTTGGATCATAATT
>BLBF01000074.1:280304-339979 GCA_015471245.1 Laticauda colubrina
ATGGGTTAAGATACCTGTGGGATGGGAAGGGATACCTGTGGGATGGGAAGGGATACCTGTGAGATGGGAAGGGATACCTGTGGGATGGGTTAAGATAGCTGTGGGATGGGAAGGGATACCTGTGGGATGGGAAGGGATACTTGTGGGATGGGTTAAGATAGCTGTGGGATGGGAAGGGATACCTGTGGGGTGGGATGGGAAGGGATACCTGTGGGATGGGTTAAGATAGCTGTGGGATGGGAAGGGATACCTGTGGGATGGGAAGGGATACCTGTGGGATGGGTTAAGATAGCTGTGGGATGGGAAGGGATACCTGTGGGATGGGCAGGGATACCTATGGGATGGGTAATAGCTGTGGGATAGATAAACCTCCAGTGCAAGCATAGTGGGACTGTATGGTCCACCCTCCCAAGTGCCACCCCTATGGCCCTTTATTATCAATAATAATGTAATAATTATCCACACATGTCAACATAAACACAACTCTTTATTAAACGCCCTGTTCATTGTAGGCCAACCAAACATACATGGCCCAATCTCATCCGTGTGATGAGACAGTCTGAAGGAAGCATTCATTAAGCATCTACCATCCTGTCTTGCCACTCCACCGCTCCAGCTGGGGAGTTGCACCAGTGTTTCAGGAGGTTGCGCTGCTTCTTCGCCTCACATGAGGCTCTGTTGGGGCCTTGCACATCCTCAGTGTCGATCAGGTTTCGCCCTTGCCTCCATTCCCCAGGCTCCATGTCCCCATTGCCTTGCTGGAGGTCCACGAGCCTGTTCTGCAAGACTGGGTAGCGGGTGCGCATGAGATTGTGCAGGATGCAGCAAGCTTCCACGATCCTCCTCATGGTCTCTGGGCGATGCTGCATGTTGGTGAGAAGTACCTGGAACCTGTTGGGCAGGATGCCAAAGGCGTTCTCCACCACCCGCCTTGCCCTGGACAGCCTGTAGTTGAAGATCCTCTCTTCACGGGTGAGGCATCTGGAGGTGTAGGGCTTCATGAGGTAGGTTCTGAGGGAGAAGGCGTCATCCCCCACGATGAAGTAGGGCCCATCTTGCGTGTCTTTGGGCAGCGGGTCTGGATCTGGGAAGCCCACCATGAGGTTGCTTTCCAGCCCCTCCTTGAGGTGACTGTCATTGTATACCTGGGCATCTGAAGATGAGCCGTTGCCTGAAACATCGATGTACATGAACTTGTAGTCAGCTTCGACCATGGCGAAGAGGATGATGCTGAAGAAACCCTTGTAGTTCTGATAAGTGGACCCCGACTTGGCTGGAGCTTTGCAGGCCACATGCTTGCCATCGATGGCTCCAACAGTGTGTGGGAAGTTCCACTTCTGATACCACTGCTCTGCAACTTTCTTCCATCCTTCTTCAGTGGAGGGGCACTGGAGGAGCTCCTCCTTGTATTCTTCGATGATGGCCTGCACCACTTCTCTGACAACAAAGCTGATGGTGCTGGGTGGCACCCTCCAGCCGTACTGCATGCTCCTGTAGGTGGTCCCTGAGGCCAGGTGGCGCAGAGTGAGTGCCACCTTGAGCCCAGGTTCCAGGCTGGGCGGGAAGTTTGTGTTTGTCTTGGTCAACCTGGGTGTCAGGCGCTGCACAACTTCGTCAAACATGGCTCGAGGCATCCTCATGAAGTTCTGGAACGCCCGAGGGTCTTCGCTCCTGAGCTCCACCATCAGCTTGTCGTAAAGTACGTACTGCGTTCTTCTGGCGAACCATCTTCGGAGCCACACTTTTTTTGGGTGCCTCCTTTTCTTCCCGTAGTACTGTTCACAGAGACTGTAGATGGTTTCGCAGTGTTGCAGAAGGATGTTGGCTGCCGAAAGGATTTTGTCGCAATCCACGGTGGACATGACTGGATGCTGTGGAAGAGGAAGAGGCAGATGAAGGCTGCAGAGGTATGCACTGCTGGGGTGTTGGTCTGAAAGTACGAAGCAGGCGAGTTGCTCCCCCTTTTTATAGGCAGTATAGGTTTTCCGCTAGGCATCCTCTACGCATCCTCTACGCATCCTCTAGACATCCTCAATATCCAAGATAGATCCCCTCTGCGAACGTTTTTTCCGCTTTAAACGCTTTGTTTCTGTTCTGCATCCATTCTGCATCCGTTCCGCGTCCGTTCCGCTTCCTCCCTGCGTCCGGGCGGATGGAGTTGCGCGGATGCACAGCGGATGCCTAGCGGATATAGCAGATGCGTAGCGGATGCGTAGCGGATGCAGAACGGACGAACTGGATACATTTTCCGCACAAAGGTTTTAGGCAGCCTAAAACTTTTTGAGCGGATGAAACGTCCATAAACGGATGCTGGACGGATAGAGAGGAAGCAAAACGGAGGCAGTCAGTACATCGTGTTTTTGAACGGATGGCAAGCTTTTTTGTCCGTTTTACTTCCTCTTTGCATCCGTTGGTGCAGTGTGACAGGGGCTTTAGGTAATACTCTGCTTCTCCTTTGTCTTTAATTTCTATCGTTAACCTGTCCACCTCAGCATATTCTAATATTTTCTTTATTACCATTTCCTCTGTGGATATACTTCCATTTTTCCAATTTTGTGCATATATTCTAGCTGCTGTTCTTACATATAACATTAAATATTGGATTATTTTATTGTATTTTGCCATTAGTATGCCTAATAAAAACAGTTCTGATTAGGAGGGCGGAGTTGGCGTCATGACGATACGGCATGCGATCTTGGAGGTCTGAGATCGCTGCCGATATCTTTGCTCCTGGGCGGTCTGAACGGATCTAAACCATCCCGAAGAGACAGTGAATGTAAAGAGTGCATCCTGTCAATCCCAGGGATGCTGCAAAGTCCCTGGTAGATCCAGGAGAAGCTCTTTTTGCCAGCGGCAAAGAGGCAGCCATTAAAGCTGCTGAAGTTGGGACAGCTCCGAAACGGAAGAGAATGGAAAGAGAAAGTGTGCCGGTTTGGTGAGAATTTTTTCTTTACTTTAAGATTTTTTCTTTACTTTAAACCCCCTCCTTATTAGCTTAATTTTTGAAATAACTATTTGGATCTTTGGTTTTTTGGAACTTGTTTTTGTCTCTTTTTTGTTTTTGAAGTTTAATTTTTACGTTTGCATTTTATTTTAAAGGAAAAGTCTTAATATTCATGTTTTCTTCTTTTTTTAAGGGAGTAGTTTTTTTTCTTTTTTCTCTCTCCCTACCCTGTATTTTTTTATTTACTTTACATATTGTTTTTTTTTTTTTGTGGCTTTCTTTTTTGTATATCTTTTCATACTTGAGATTTTTAATTGGATTAAGGTGTTGAAGAACCTGAAGAATTCCTTTTTTTTCTTCTTTAATTTTTTTACTTTCTATTTTTCTGCCTTCTGCGAGATTTAACATTTTTTTCCTTTTTCTGTTTATGGTTTTTTCTTCCTTTTTTGAGTTTTTACTGCTATTTAACTAATCTATTGGATTAAGGTATACAAGAGCCTGAAGAATTTTTTAATGTTTTTTTTAATGATTATTATTTGGCTTCTTTTTTTCCCACTATTTTTACTTGGAATTACAATTGGTTATCTCATGAGTGGATTAAGATCTAGAAGAACCTGAAGATTTTTAATTGTTTGAAATGAGCAGGAAACTAACAGCAGCTGGTTCTTCCACTTCTACTTGAACCTCTTCACCATCTGGAGGACAACGCTCAATACAGATGATATTACAACAAGAAAAAGAAGAGGAAAAGGTGACTCTGCAGATGATTATACAAGGAATTCAAAATATACAAACAAGAACAGAGAATATTGAAAAGAGAACAGAGAACAAAGAACAAAGAATAGGAAAACTGATGAAAAGGTGGAGAACATTCAACAAATGATGATAAAATATGATGAGAGATTCCAAAAAATTGAAGAAGATAAACAAAGAGATAAGATTGGAGATATTGATAGCAGGCTAATTGTGGTTGAACAAGATAAAAGTGGGATGCTGAGATGGGAGATGGACAGATCAGAATTTTATCTCAGATTCCAAAACATAGAGGAAGAAAAGGGACAAAACCTAGCTGAGATAACGATAGAAATCTCAGTTGAAGCTCTGGAAATAACCAAAGAGAAAATGATGGATGGAATAGATGAGGTTTTTCAAATCTTCACAAGATATGCAATGAGAAATAGCTTACCAAGAGAAGTTCACATCAGATTTACAAAGAAAGCCATTAAAACGCAAATATTGCATGTGGCAAGAGATAAAATATTGAAATATAAAGATAAAGAGATTGTGGCCCTGAAACAAATACCCAGAAGAGTGAGCGAGATAAGAAGAGAATACCGATTTCTGACTAAAATTCTACTTAAAAAAGAGGTGAATTATAGATGGCTGATTCCAGAAGATATAATGTTCATATGGCAAGAACAGAGACACAGAATTGACTCTATTGAGAAAGCTGAATTATTTTATACAGAATATTTTGGAGGGAAAGAGGAGGAGATAGAAAAAGAAATGTCACCAATTGAATTCCAAGAGGACTGCCAAATAGCGACTGAAAAAGAAGAAGGTGCAGTAGGTGGAAAGGTGGAAGTTAAAGAACAACATGAACCAAGATCTACAAGAGCTGCCAAACCTACCTATAAAGTATAATCATAGAAGAAAACAAAACTGATTACAATTAACATAAATGGACTTAACTCAGCTGTTAAAAGAAGGAAAACTTTCCATAAATTAGAGAAATTAAAATTTGATATAATCTGCCTACAAGAAGTACATATTAAAAAGCAACATGAACAACTGTTGATACAGCCAAAGTTAGGGAAAATATTTACTTCTTTGACACAATGCAAAAAAAGAGTGGTTTTATACATTAAAGATATTATCCCAGCGAAATTGATTTATACCGATGACGATGGAAGATTACTAATGGTGGAAATAATGGAAATAATATGAAAACACTCTTGATTGCAATCTATGCCCCGAACGACAATCAAGAAGAATTTTACAGAAAACTATATATGAAAATAATTAGACTATGCTAATACAGTTATGATGGGAGACTTTAATGGAATTGTAGATAATAAATTGGACGATACAACACAGAAAATAACAAATCAAAACAGAAAGACTCTCTCTAAATCCTTTTTTAAAATGATAGATGAAATAAATTTAAAAGATACATGGAGAGTAAGAAAACAATGCACCTTCTATTCAAACAGATATTTATCATGGTCCGGAATAGATACGATATGGATGTCAACAGAATTGTTAGCTAATATCCAAGAGATAAATATTGAAACAAGTACTTGGGCAGATCATAATCCAATGACAATTAAATGGAAAGGACAAAGAAGAAGATCTAGATGGACGTTAAATAACACTATACTAAAAGAAAAAGACTTCATACAGAGGATGGAAAAAGAACTGGCTTTTTTCTTTAAAGAAATAAAAAAGAAGACACATCAATGCAGAACGTACGGGATACAATGAAGGCATTTGCCAGAGGCTTGATAATAGACTATACAAGGAAAAGAAATATCACGAAAAGACTAGCCTCTAAGACATTAGAGGATGAGTATAAAGGATTTGAAAGAGACTTACAGAAAATGCTACAGAAAAAGGACATTAAGTTAAAAATTGACATAATTAAACATAAAATGGGATTAATGGAAAAAGAAGAATTAGCACAGAAAATCAGAGGTGCGAAACAGAACTATTTTGAAGATGCAAATAAACCAGGAAGATGGTTAGTATATAAACTGAGAAAGGAGAAAGAATCAAGGAAAATATTGCAATTAATAGATGATCAAGGCCAAGTTTACAAAAGAGAAGAAAATTATATGAGACTTTTATGGGAAACTATACACACAAGAGAATATTGATGATGAAAGAGTTAAACAGTACTTACAGAATGCTAATCTACCCCAGATACCTAAAGAGATTGAAATAATGTTAGAAAGCAATATAACGATGATAGAGTTAACTGAAGCACTTAAGAAGCAAAACAATGGAAAGGCACCAGGCCCAGATGGACTTCCGGCGGAATTTTACAAAACCCTACAAGAATCGTTGAATCTTCCATTGCTAGAAGTTAAGCCCCTGTCACACAGCACCAACGGATGGAAAGAGGATATAAAATGGAGAGAAACACTTGCCATCCGTTGGTTAACGCGATGCTTCCGTTCTGTACTCACTGCCTCTGTTTTTCATCCTCTCTATCTGTCCAGCATTCGTCGACTGACATTTCGTCCACTCAAAAAGTTTTGAGCTACACAAAACTTTTTGAGCGGAAAATGTATCCAACGCGTCCATTCTGCATCCGCAACGCATACGGGGAACATCCGTTCTACATCCATTGTCATCCGTTACGCATCCGCTATATCCGCTAGGCATCCTCTGCGCATCCGTGCAACTCGCATCTGCTCCAGCAGAAAACGGACACAGGGAGGAAGCGAAATGGACGCAGAACGGACACAAAGTGTTAGTAGCACGGATGGAGAAAGGATGAAAGCGGATGCAGCTCGCATACAAAGCATTAAAACGGAAAAAAACGTTCGCAGAGGGGATGTATCTCGGATATTTAGGATGTCTACAGGATGCCTAGAGGATGCAAAAGGACACTGAGCGGAAAACCTATATTTCTTATAAAAAGGGGGAGGAACTCACCTGGATCTCACTTTCAGTCCAGCAGCCCTGCTGTGCAGACCTCTTCAGCCTTCATCTTGCTCTTGCTCTTCCACAGCATCCAGTCATCTCCACCCTGGATCATCACACACTCCTTTTGGTAGCCACCATCGTTCTACAACAGTGCGAAGCCATCTACAGGCTCTTTCACCTGTTCTACGGGAAGAAAAGGAGGTGGCCAAGAAGTGTCCGGATCCGAAGATGGATCGCGAGAAGAGCCGAGTACGGACTGTATAACAAGCTGATGGTGGAGCTGAGGAACAAAGACCCTCGTGCATTCCAGAACTTCATGAGGATGCCGCCAGCCATGTTTGACGAAGTTGTGGAGCAGCTGAGACCCAGGTTGACCAAGCAGAGCACCAGCTTCCGGCCCAGCCTGGACCCTGGACTGGTGGCACTGACTCTGCGCCACCTGGCCTCCAGGACCACGTACAGGAGCATGCAGTACGGCTGGAGGGTGCCACACATCACCATCAGCATTGAGGTCAGAGAAGTGGTGCAGGCCATCATCGAAGAATACCTGGAGGAGCTCCTCCAGTGCCCCTTCACTGAAGAAGGCTGGAAGAAAGTTGCAGAGCAGTGGTATCAGAAGTGGAACTTCCCCCACACTGTTGGAGCCATAGATGGCAAGCACATGGCCTGCAAAGCTCCAGCCAAGTCAGGGTCCACTTATTTCAACTACAAGGGCTTCTTCAGCATCATCCTCTTCGCCATGGTCGAAGCTGACTACAAGTTCATGTACATCGATGCTTCAGGCAACGGGTCAGCTTCAGATGCCCAGGTATACAACGCCAGTCACCTAAAGGAAGGGCTGGAACACAACCTCATCATGGGCTTCCCAGATCCAGACCCCCTGACAATGACACACAAGATGTGCCCAACTTCATCGTGGGGGATGACGCCTCCTCCTTCAGAACCTACCTCATGAAGCCCTACACCTCCAAATGCCCCACCCGTGAAGAGAGATCTTCAACTACAGGCTGTCCAGGGCAAGGCGGGTGGTGGAGAACGCCTTTGGCATCCTGGCCAACAGGTTCCAGGTACTTCTCACCACCATGCAGCATCGCTCACAGACCATGAGGAGGATTGTGAAAGCTTGCTGCATCCTGCACAATCTCATGCGCACCTGCTACCCAGTGTTGCAGAACAGGCTCATGGACCTCCAACAAGGCAATGGGGACATGGAGCCTGGTGAATGGAGGCAAGGGCGAAACCTGATAGACACTGTGAATGTGCAAGGCCCCAACAGAGCTTCACCTGAAGGGAAGAAGCAGCACAACCTTTATAACTTTATGAAGTTATGTTAAAGAAGAAGATACCTAAATCATGGTCAGAAGCTCATATTACACTTTTCCCAAAGAGGAGGCCGACCTATTACAAATCAAGAACTATAGACCTATTTCCCTACTAAATGCAGATTATAAAATTTTTGCTTCAATATTGGCAGAAAGACTAAATAATTTTATTCATCCTGACCAAACTGGATATCAGCCAAAGAAACAAATTAAAGACAATATCAGAGTAATTTTGGACACTTTGAAATACTACAAGGCACACCCTGAAAAACAAATGGCTTTGATATTTTTAGATGTACAGAAGGCATTTGACAATGTGAATTGGCGATTCATGTTATTACAGCTGGAACAGATGGGCTTTGGTAAAAAATTCATCCAAGCAATAGAAGCTATATATCATAACCAAACGGCAAAGGTATGATAGAGGGAGAACTGACAGACTCTATTGATGTAAGAAAAGGAACAAGACAAGGGTGCTCACTGTCACCTTTGTTGTTTGTGTTAACCTTGGAAGTGCTAAACAGAAATATTAGAGAAGAAAAGGATATAAAAGGGGTGAAAATTAAAAAGGAAGAATTTAAGTTGCAAGCATTCGCAGATGATCTGGTTTTTATTTTAGAAGACCCAGTAGAAGCAGCATTAAAATTGATTGAAAAGATAGAAATATATGAGAAGGTGGCTGGTTTGAAAATAAATAAAGACAAAACAAAGATTTTGACAAAGAATATGTTATCAAGGAAGAATTGGCGGATGCATTGAAAATCCAGGTCACAAATAAGATCAAATACTTGGGGATACATTTGACAGCAAGATGTAGTACACTAAAAGAGAATAACTATATTAAACTTAAGCAGCAGATAGTGCTAGATTTGGTGAAATGAGAAAATTTACAACTGTCATTAATAGGGAGAATATCAACAATCAAGATGAATATATTACCCAGAATTTTATATTTGTTCCAAACAATACCAATTAGGCTTGGAAAAGATTATTTTGAAGATTTAAATAAAATCATGTTGAAATATATATGGCAAGGTAAGTCGGTGAGAATAAAGTTAAAACTTTTGCAAGATGCGAGAATAAGAGGAGGTTTGCCTAATTGGAAGTTGTACTACCATGCTACAAATTTGATGTGGGTCAAGAAATGGATAACATTAAGAAATGCTAGATTGTTGACACTAGAAGAACATTATATATTGTTGGGGTGGCATGCTTTTTTATGGTATAAAGGAACTAAAACACAGGGGTATTTTAGAAGACATTATATACAGGAGTCTCTGTAGTTAAATTGGGAGAAGACTAAAAGGCAATGTTATTTGAAAATTCCGGTCTGGCTATCGACTATTGAAGCATTTTCTTATCCTATAATATATAAAAAGGAACAAACAGATATGGTGAAATATTGAATGAAAAGGGTGAACTTAAATCTATGCAAAAATAGAGGAACAAGGTATAAAGATTAATTGGTTTTCATATGCGCAAATACATTCTAGGTATGATAAAGTTTCTGAAACAGAAGGTCTCCATGATAAATTGACTGATTTAGATAAGATTTTGACAGGTACTGATGAAAACGTGTTTAAAAAACTGTTTGGATATTTATTAGAAATTAAACTAGAAGAAGAACAAGTTAAAGAAACAATGATTGCTTGGGGGAAGAATTTTGGATATGGGATTGATTTAGAGAAATGGCAAAAATTGTGGTCTCAAAATTATCAATGTTGTTAAGCCTGGGTTCCCCAACCAGGGTTAGGTAGACAAGCTAAACAAAATGTGCAGCGTTAGTCAGATAGGCACACAGATAAATGAGTGAGCTAAGCTTGTATGTTTATTAACATACAGTAAAAATAACAGATACGCTTGTGCTATCAAGAATATATTTTATTCCAGTATAAGTTTATGGCATAGTCAAAAACAGTCCAATATTCATTTACCATGTAGTCAGTCCATTCAGGGATATTCAGTTAGCAAAGTCCATGCAGAATATCCTATGTCAGTTCACGTAAATCAGTCCGTTGTTGTCTCTCCCGTTCGAGCAATGCAGTCTTGATTCCAAGCAGTAATCAGGGATCATCAAAGCCAGAGAGAGAGAGAGCAAGCTGTAGCCTTGCTACTTTTATATGATTTTCATAACCACTCCCACAATTGCTATTTTACAGTTAAAGCTGCATACACTAACTATGATTCATAGTTATTATTTCACCTAAAACAGTTAGGGTGAACAATGTTATCCCTAACAAATGTCAACAGCATATAAAGAAAATTTGTATAAGATGTTTTACAGGTGGTATTTTTCCCCAACAAGAATAGCAAGAATGTTCAAGAACAAGTCTGAAAAATGTTGGAAATGTCATCAGATACCTGGCTCATGTTACTATATGTGGTGGACGTGCGCGGATGCCAAAAAATATTGCACTAAAATCCACACATGGTTGGAAAAAATGACAAAAAAGCATATAGACTTTAAATCAGAGATATTTTTATTGGGAATTTTACCTGAAATATATCGTAAAGAATTGAAATATTTGATTGTAAATGTATTAACAGCGACCAGGATCATATTTGCTAAAAACTGGAAAAATGAGAAAATACCAACACAGGAGGAAGTTATTAAGAAAATAATGGAATGTGCTGAAATGAGTAGATTGACATTTGAAATCAGAGAAGACAAACAATTTTATCAAATTTGGGATCTATTCTATCAATGGTTAGACAATAAAAATGGTAATGAAATAGGAGGATTTTTAGAACATAATGAATATAAAGATGTATTTTTAATTATATCTACAAAATAGATATAATTAATAGGATAGATTAAAAAATAGGATAGATTTGAGATGGAAATATGAACTGTCATAAAATAAATTAAGTAAAATATGGATTAGTTCATAAAACATGAATGAATAATAGTGTAGTCAAATGATTAATAATGATATTAATATATTTAGGAATATTTGGTTGACATAATGAGAACATATACAGTGTAATTCTAATTGAAGACTACGAAGTGGAAGCACAAAACAATTTGTAAACCAACCGACACACTGTATGTACATATATGGAAGATGGTTTGATGTTTTTATGTTGTGTTTAGGTTTGTCTTAAAAAACCAATAAAACTTTTTTAAAAAGTTCTGATTTTAGGTCTATTTGTTGTGTTACCATCTCCTCTAACTACTTTTTTTTATCTTCGCCCAATATTTTTTCGCCCATGGACAGGTCCACCACATGTGATAATAAGATTCCTATGCCTATTTGCATTTCCAACACTCTGTGACATGTTTTGAAATATTTTTGCCAGTCTTGCTGGTGGTAAATGCCATCTATAGAACATTTTGTACATATTTTCTTTATATGATACTGACATTGTTAATCTATAACTTTCCCACAGTTTTTGCCAATTATCTAGTTCTATTGTATACTCAAAAGTTTTTTGCCCATGTTGTCATAGTTTCCTTTCTTGTTCCATTTTGAAATTCAATAGGTAGTTCATCAGTTTTTCATTCATTTCCTGCAATATCTTATCCAATTCTCAGGGTTCACTATAGAAGCCATATTTATCTGTATCATTATAGCTCATCTTTATTTGCATATAAGGCCACCAGTCCATGTCAATTCCCTGATTTTTTTGAGTTCCTATTTCATTTTTAATTTCCCTTGTTCATTTTATCTTACTTTTTTATCCAGATCTAACATATTAGAGTATATTAGTGCTTCCATTGTGAATAACCAGGCCAGTATTTTCATATAGTGATTCTGTTTAATTTTTCCACATACTAACAACAGGGCGTTTCTAACCTGTCTTTGGAAGTAGCTGTGTGCTTTATTTTCCCATCCCATATAAATGCCAATTGTAAGTCATGTCCCTCTATTGCAACATCCTTTTATTCTTTAGGTTTAACAACTCTTTTAGCCATGTGAGCACTGAAGCTTGATAATATAGCTCCCAGTTTGGTTGTTAGCCTTCAAGATTTCTTTGCTTTGCATCTTTTGGCTGCCATAGTAACGGGGGAGGGGTGAAATAATTGGGCTTTGAGGGTGTGGGAAATGGGCTGGAGGCTTTGAGAATTAACTATAAGTTGGGGGGGAAAGTTTCTTGTTTATGCTTCTTTGCTGTGCTATGCGCAGGCACAACTCTATCAAAATAGGCCCAAGGTCAACAGAGATGTCTGCATCACTGCCTGAAGATGCCCCACATGACATTATATACAGCATTAATTGGATACAGTTTGAACTATTGTGGGTGGGAACGTTTCCATGACTTTGTACACGTGGTTTTCACGTGCAATTCCTCAGATTCAGAATTCGTTTGATGCTACCACTTGATTTCCAGTAAAAGATATCTTTTCTCTAATTAATGGAGTCTAAGTGTTTCTTGGATTTTGAATGGAGCACCACCTGACATCTGATTTGGTAATCCAAATTCTCCCTTATTTTTAGTGTCCCGTAGCAGTTTTAATTTGATTCTTGGTTTCTTTCCTTGCCAGATAAATTTTGTTGTTCTAATTAACTCTTCAAAAAAAATTTCCTAGTTTTATTGGAATTACTTGGAATAAAAATAGAATTTTTGGTAAAATATTCATTTTAATTGTGACTATTCTGCCAATCGGTGAGAGTTGTAAATTTTTCCATTTCAGTGATGGAATACCCATAAGTTCTGAAGGCAAGCCATTTCACTGATTCATTGTCAGAAAATTTCTTCCTAATTTCTGATTGGTTCTCTCCTTGATAAATTGCCATTCATTACCTCTTGTCCTGCCCTCAGGAACTTTGGCAAGTAGCTCTGTTCTGTCCCAACCAGTCTATAGGAATTGGATAGTTACTTAGGAATTATGAGCTGTCCCCTTAAGGGAATGCATCATGGTAAATGTAGTTAAAGGTATCCTGAGAAATGTAGTTCATGTCCACATCTGTCATCCTGATTGGTCGTGGCCACATCTGTAATCGTGATTGGTCACTGGTTTGATCCTTGATGGGTTGGGGGAGTTTTCCTCATTCTTTGTCTGAACTCTCTAACTCATGGCACCTTCATTCTTTCGCTACGAAATGAGTTAGGAGATAACATCTTTTACTACAAGGCAGATATACAAAGGATCGGTCATTAAAGAAGAACTTCATCACAAACGTGAGTTATGAGGATATCTGATGAACCAATAAATGTAATTTATTGTGGATGTCTTGAGTTATCTATCTGCATCTGTACGGCTTCAAATCCACCTCTGTGCAGAAGGCAGGAAAAGGTCAATCTTTTCTCTGTGATAAATATTGGAAGACTGTTATCAAGTCATCCCTAGTCCTTCTCTTTGTTAGGCAAGACATAGTACCCACAATCATTCATCATACGGTTTAGCCTCCAGACCCTTCATCATCTAGGCTGACAGGAATAGCCAACACCCTAGATGATAAGCTCAAGATCCAGACCTTGACATGGTCAGCATCGACCATGGCGAAGAGGATGATGCTGAAGAAGCCCTTGTAGTTCTGATAAGTGGACCCTGACTTGGCTGGAGCTTTGCAGGCCACATGCTTGCTATCGATGGCTCCAACGGTGTGTGGGAAGTTCCACCTCTGATACCACTGCTCTGCAACTTTCTTCCAGCCTTCTTCAGTGGAGGGGCACTGGAGGAGCTCCTCCAGGTATTCTTCGATGATGGCCTGCACCACTTCTCTGACCACAATGCTGATGGTGATGTGTGGCACCCTCCAGCCGTACTGCATGCTCCTGTACGTGGTCCTGGAGGCCAGGTGGCGCAGAGTCAGTGCCACCAGTCCAGGGTCCAGGCTGGGCTGGAATTTGGTGCTCTGCTTGGTCAACCTGGGTCTCAGCCGCTCCACAACTTCGTCAAACATGGCTGGCGGCATCCTCATGAAGTTCTGGAATGCACGAGGGTCTTCATTCCTCAGCTCCACCATCAGCTTGTTATACAGTCCGTACTCGGCTCTTCTCGCGATCCATCTTCGGACCCAGACACTTCTTGGACGCCTCCTTTTCTTCCCGTAGAACAGGTGAAAGAGCCTGTAGATGGCTTCGCACTGTTGTAGAACGATGGTGGCTACCAAAAGGAGTGTGTGATCATCCATGGTGGAGATGACTGGATGCTGTGGAAGAGCAAGAGCAAGATGAAGGCTGAAGAGGTCTGCACAGCAGGGCTGCTGGACTGAAAGTGAGATCGAGGTGATTTCCTTCCCCTTTTTATAGGAAATATAGGTTTTCCGCTAGGTGTCCTTTTGCATCCTCTAGGCATCCTGCAGACATCCTAAATATCCGAGATACATCCTTTATACGAACGTTTTTTCCGTTTTAATGCTTTGTATGCGAGCTGCATGCGCTTTCATCCTTTCTACGTCCGTGCTACTAACGCTGCGTGTCCATTCCGCGTCCGTTTCGCTTCCTCCCTGTGTCCGTTTTCCGCTGGAGCGGATGCGAGTTGCGTGGATACACAGCGGATGCCTAGCGGATATAGCGGATGCGTAACGGATGACAACAGACGTCTAACGGATGTTCCCCGTATGCGTTGAGGATGTATAACGGACGTATTGGATACATTTTCCGCTCAAAAAGTTTTATGCAGCTCAAAACTTTTTGAGCGGATGAAATGTCAGTAGACGGATGCTGGACGGATAGAGAGGATGAAAAACGGACACAGTGAGTACAGAACGGATGCATCGCGTTAACCAACGGATGGCAAGTGTTTCTCTCTGTTTTACATCCTCTTTCCATCCGTTGGTGCTGTGTGACAGGGGCTTTAGAGATAATGAGCCTTTAGAAAGACTTTTGGCTCTATTCACAAGTAGGCAAACAGATTGCTAGAGCAGGGGTCTCCAACCTTCCTGAGGAATTCTGGGAGTTGAAGTCTACAAGTCTTAAAGTTGCCAAGGTTGGAGACTACTGCGCTAGAGGACCATACGGGACAGGATTCTTCAAAATCTCCCCGTGGCCAGATTTGGCAGCAAACAAAACAGAAGAGGCTAATCAGAATAGGCAGCCTCCACACTCAAGGCCTGGCACAGGACAGAAGTCATTTAGCCACAATAGGAATCGCCCAAACCCTTTTACAAACACAAAGCCCATATTTCACAAACCCCAAAACTTAAAACCATATAAGAATCCTTCCTCTTCTCCAGTTTATTGTTCAGCTGACCCAGAAACAAACTGCTGAATGTCACTTCCCTTCTGCAATTAAAAAAACTCCTTCCTAGCAGCTGCTTCTTGGCTTTTCAATTTAAAGCAACAGCGTCTTGTTTTCCCCCCTCTTCTTTGCCAAGCGATCTCCCAGCTGAAAAGTGAGCTCTGATCTTTGCCTTCTAACATAGGATAGTGGGGAATGGAGCCCCTGTCAGAGCTGAAGAAGCTTCTTGGATGAGAAACAAAACATCTTCAAGAGAAAAAACCACGAAGTCCAGTTGCCTCCTGAAAAAGCACCTTTGAGACAACCATGACCTGGAGGACTGAGCATCTCTGCAGATTTTTAAGCTCTAGCAATCACTGTGAATTAGGCCCTTAAAATATTGCTGGTCTCGGGAAGGCAGGTGGGCGAGAACCCCAGTATCCAAGGTTGCAAACCTTCAGCCTGATATAGCATTTTTAGAGGGGAGACATTGCTTATTGTTTATACATTGGTTGTATAATCAGAACCAAGGGTGTAAATTTACTGCACCCTCACTTTTCCTCAAAGAACTCCAGGCCTGGAGCAGACTAGAGTCCTCCCCTAAATCTTAGGAGTGGGCTGGAATTAAGTGTGAGCATCCTTGAATTGCAAACTCTAGATAGCCACTAGATGGCAGCAAAGACACGCAGAAGTCTTGGAACCTGGCTAGTTGACATCTAGATCAATTCCCAAGCAGACTTGCACACAAAGATCGACGGGGGAGAAATTAATATGGGTACCATTCACGTGGTTTCCAACACTTAATTCCACTTAATATTTTCCACAGAGTCAATGAGACTGAAACTAGCTAATTCCTCCCCTCAAGACCAGCCACTTCTTCAGGCTCTGATTGTCAGGATGAAACTCAAATGTTGATACATGGAATTTAATGAAGGAAGAAAGGCAAAAGTAACAAATAAAAATGTTTTAAAAAAAACATTTAAGAATCTATTTGATAACAAAATAATAAAAATATCACAGCACATATTTTAAAATGAAGGAAGTAAAATACATCTTTGTATTTGTAAGCTGCCCAGAGTCTCCTTGTGGTGAGATGGGGAGACAAAATTAAACAAACAAACCTTGGTTGGAAAGAATTGCAGCCATAAACATGAATCAAAGTTTTCTTTGTCCTCTGGTCCAAAATGACTCCAATAAAAACTGAAAACAAGGCATTGAAAATGATTGATGTTTTCCAGCATATGGAACCAACAACCAAAAAAAAGCAGCCAACAGAACAACTTGCCACCAGACGTTGTGGATGCTCCATCACTGGAGGTTTTCAAAAGGAGATTGGACAACCGTTGGTCTGAAATGGTCCATTGGTCTCCTGCTTGAGTAAGGGGTTGGACTAGAAGACTTCTAAGGTCCCTATTATTCTATGTTCTGTATTCTATGTCAGAATGAAGCAAATTTTAAATAGTTCAATTCCCTTTCTAACCTATTTTAAATTAAATATTATTAAACTTTTTTCCTACAATATATCCTGACTAATATTGTGTCTGATAACAGCTGCCAGGATACAATTTATCTCCTGCTGGAAAGTACATTCAATTCTCTCTGGAAAAAAAAACCTAATAGGATTCTAAAAGTAACTGATAAAGGAATCCCTATGGATTTTACTCCACTAATTGTTGCTGACTATGCAGGAGGTGCTCATCTCTGTTTAAGGTCATTGAGCATTGTCCAAAAACATTTCCATGGTCATGTGACCAACATCATAGAACACTTAATTTCCCACCAAGGTGGTGCCTATTTATCTACTTACATTTACATAGAAATTTACAGGATCCAGATGGATCTTGACAGACTTAAACAATGGGCCTTATCCAACAAAATGAAATTTAATGTAGAGAAAAGCACTCTAGCAAGAAAAACCAAAGGTGTTAAGTATAGATTAGGCAAAATCTTGCTCAAAAACAGTAATTGTGAAAGGGATCTTGGAGTCCTGGTGGATGATCACTTAAATGAGCCAGCAATGTGTGGCAGCAGCCAAAAAAACTAGTATAATCCTTGGTTGTATAAACAGAGGTATAGAATTTTAATATAGAATTAAAATCATGTGAAGTATCAATACTGCTTTATAAAAGCTTAGTAAAGACCACACCTGGAATTCTGCTTCCAGTTTTGGTTACCACATTACAAAAAAGATGTTGAGACTTTGGGAAAAGTTCAGAGAAGAGCAACTAAGATGATTAAGAAATTGCTTAATTGTAGGAATTGAGTGCTGGTCATGTAGAGAAAGTCTAGAGTATGAGTAGTCTAGAGAAAAGAAGAATTAGGGGTGACATGGCAGCAGTATTCCAATATTTCAGGGGATGCCACAAAGAAGAGGTCAAATTCAGTGGTGGGATTCCAAATTGTGCACTACCAGTTCGCGCAGCACTCAAAGATCATCTCAGCTGAGGCGTGGCAATCCGCAAATCAGCAGAGCTAAAAATCAGCGGAATAAAGAACGGGAAAGAGCAGGGCAGGAGGGCGGGGCCAGCCAGAGGTGGTATTTGTCAGTTCTCCAAACTGGTCAAAATTTCCGCTACCAGTATGCCAGAACCAGTCCAAACAGGCTGAATATCACCTCTGGTCAAATTATTCTCCAAGGCACCTGAAGGCAGGACAAAAAACAACAGTTGGAAGCTAATTGAGAAGAGAAGCAACAGGCAATTAAGGAGAAACTTCCTAACTGGACAATTACGAGAACCAGTGGAAAAGCTTGCCACCAGAAGTTGTGGGTGCTCCATCGCTGGAGGTCTTTCAGAAGAGATTGGACAGAGCTACTTGTCTGAAATATTATAGGGTCTCTTGCTTGAGCAGGGATTTCGACCAAGTCCAAACATTTCTGGATTGGATTGTATATTTTGACTTGTACCATTTCAAAACTTGGGGTTTCTATTAACATAATTTCTTAACATTCTAACTCAAAAATACAGATTAAAATGGAATAGGTCTTCGATAGTTTGGGTTTAATTTACGGTAACTTTTATCATCTTTTTTATGACTACTGCTCTTAGTATTTATATATTGATAAGATTTTACCTCTGATTTCTTGTTGTCAAAATAATTATCATATATTCATTTACTTAAAACCAACTAATTAGTTTACTCTCATTATTTTTATAAACACAAGGTGGTGAACATACCTAATACTCCTTCCTCCTTCTAGTTGCTCCAGAATAACAACCAGGTGAGGAGGGCTGCATTGAGAGGGAGGGACCCACTCAAGGTCACCCAGCTGGCTTTCATGCCTGAAGCTGGGCTAGAATTCACTGTCTCCTGATTTCTAGCCTGGTGCCTACATCAATAGACTGAATTCTAATCTTATTCTCTGGTGCCTGCAAGTCCTTTTTTATTCACTTCATGTTTTTCTCCATTTTCCTCCACTGTTGTTTGCCTTTCTTTTTTGTAATGTTTAATAATTAAAAAAAACCCTCCTGGGGCCTCTCTTAATTCAATAAGGATGGTGGATCAACAGTGAATGGAATGAAATAATGAATGGAATAAAGAATGGAATGGAATAACTTTATTGTCACTTTGAATGTACACTAATTGGCATATATTAAAATGAAATTACATTGCATACAGCTCTCAAAGGGTCTCCACCTCTAATATAAACATAAAATGACAAGATAAATAAATACAAAATTATGTGTGTACCCCCATATATTATATGACATGGAGAAACAATACAGTCTAGTCCGGATATATACATGTACATGGAAAGAGAAACAAATCTTGCAAATAGGGAACAAAGCTGTTACAGAATCTGGAAGTCTTGCTAGAAATACTTTGAAACTTCCTCCCATAATGTGAAATGCAGTACAATGTTCAGCCTCCATATTGCTGCCATAAACGTAGAGCAGCTGTTTTCCAGAGCAGGCTTGGCAGGAGGGGCAGCACAGCTTCTATACAGGTCCAATTTCTATTTCCAAAAATTTATTCTCTGGAAGTGGTCACCCCACCCAAGCAGGAGGTCCTACACCAGAAGGCTTTTGGGGAAGTTTTGGATAAATCATCAAAGGCTTTTTGGAACTTTAATATGTCTATTGACTTGCCCTTGTCCACACCTAGACAGGACCTTTCCTTGGAGGATCCATGTTGGGTAACAACAGTTCTTATTATTAGTAGTAATAGTCGTACTTGTTAAGTTTATTTGCTGCCTATCTCACCATGAGGCTATTCTCAAGACAGTCCAGCTCTCAAAGTATATGGTAGAAGCAGATAGAAGAGTCCCCAGCCTATAAGTGTGGCACAATAAAGAATGGCGTGGAAGAACGCACACACACACACATACACACACACACACTTGTTCTTGCTTTGGGGCTTGGCCTCTTCTGAGCCTTTCCTAAGGATGGATTCTTCCCAGAGGTTGGTGCCCTGGGAGTCTGCCCTCGGGTAGGTGGCCCCTGGTACTGACAGCCAGGGAGGAAGAGCATGCAAATGCCAAGAGGATGCAGCAGATGATTAGAAGGCCAGTGAGAAGGTGGAAATGATACCTGCAAAGTGTAGAGGAATCTTGGTGGGAAACTCCTGGCAGCTGGCCAATTGGATAACATTCCCTTGTGGTGCAGTCACTTCATTGAAGTTGTGGTCCAACATCTTCCTTGTGTGACTTTTCCCATAAGTTGCTCCTGGTTCTTGTCATCTTTGACAGTTTATGGATGCTCCCTCAGACAGAAAGCCTTTTCCTGACTATTAAGTTAAAGGAGCCGATGAAAAAGTGACTATATCCAGTTATGCCCCTCCCCTGAAAACTTGTAAATGAAAATGAACATCAGGAACATCTGCTGAAAGTTGTGGATATTTTGTGAAAAGCAGTGAAAGAAAAAGGCAAAATTCTTCAAGTCCAGCTGGATTCCTAAGGAGGACACAGACGTCCTCCTGTATTTGAATTGGCAGGAATACAGAGGTGGTTTCTCATTTAGTTCTTCCAGAACCCCCTCCCCCCCCTTTTTTTTCTTTTACATTTCCTGGGGGATCTCATCCAAACACGAATCAGGGCCAACCCTGCTTGGCTCTTCAGTCCAGGCAAGGCCAGCCAGTCTCTGACCCACTACAGTTCCTGGAAAATTGGATGGGATAGGATGTGGCAGAAGAGAAGAGAGTTTCTCCAATTCCTCATGAAATCCTAAGATCTGTGCTAGATTTCTGCATCCAGTTCCTCAAACAGGCTTCAGGAACTGGTTGCTTGGAAGCAGCTGCTGTTCTAGTCCTTTTGTTACTTGCTGGCTGATCAGATGTTAGGAGGGAGGGGGCAACCGGGGGCTCTGGTGAAACCTTTTACCTGGGACCTAGTTCGACGTGAGCTGCCTGTTGTGGGCCTGAGTGTCTAGGAGGAGGTGC
Source organism: Laticauda colubrina (assembly GCA_015471245.1). NCBI lineage: Eukaryota > Metazoa > Chordata > Lepidosauria > Squamata > Elapidae > Laticauda > Laticauda colubrina. Next base: position 300,706 of record BLBF01000074.1, read on the forward strand.
TGGGCAGCCCCAGGCCAAGGAAGCAGGGTTAGGGTTAGGGTGGCCTCTCAGAGGAGCCCCGGGGGAGGGGGCATCTCAGGCTCCTCCTGGGCACCCTCTCATTGCTGGCTGCTCCTGGGTGAGCAGAGAGAACCCTTGTGCCGGGCGACCCAGAAAAATACAATCACACAGGGCTCCAGGCTCAAACTGGGGCTGTGAAGCTGGGCAACCAACAGCCTCTATGCCTTTTGGACTGTCCTTGTGGGGAAGAGCTCTCTGTCTGGGGTCTGAGCAGGGGAGAGAGACAAGGAGGGGCTTCCGGCTGGATGCTGGATGCAGGTGCTGGCCATGCAGAATCGTTTCTAGTGGTCTGGTGGCTCTCAAACAGGACGTGGATCCCCCTCTGAGACAGCACACCCACCCCACCATAGAGGAGACAAGTTCTTCCAGAGTTGCCACTCCTTCTGGAAGGCCAGCAGCAAGCTGGGGCTGGGAGGGCCCTTGCCCAGCTTATTGCAGGTGGATCTGGAACAGGATGCATGGAAGGTGGCAGCTGACTACAGCCAGGTCAACTTGCAACTCCAGGACTATCACCTACTGTCTGTGGGCTGCCCTCAAGGAGGCCCTGGAAACCTTTGCTTGCCCCAAGTGTCACAGGAGGTGCTGAGTAGACACAGATTGTCAGAGTTGGAAGAGACCTTGTACATCATCTAGTCCAATCTCCTACACCGTTTCTGACAAATGACAACTCAGTCTCTTCTTGAAAGCTTCCAGGGATGAAGCTCCCACAACCTCTGAAGGCAACTTCTGTTCCATGGGTTGATTGCTCTCCCTGTCAGGAAATTCCTCCTTATTTCCTACCATATAATCACAGAGTAGGCAGCCTGAGTCATGTCAGTGTTGTGCCATTGCTGTGACACTTGTATTGGTCACTAGTCTTTTTCCAAATGTAGTCCAGGGAACCAGCCCAGCGTGGTTTAGGGCCTGAGTCTCTAAAAGCCTAGGAGGAGTTAGCCCACTGAATCCAGGTGACTAGGGACTCCTTGCTGAAGATACAGGTATTCCTTTCTTTGGGAGAGTTTGACCCCTGCCACTGCCAAAGGCTTGTGTCGGAAGAAAAATCCAGTCCGGTTCCAAGCCAGGAGAAAGACACTGGAAATGCTGCGGGAAAGGAGGACTCTGTTTATTTGGATGCCAGAAACTTCAGTGACAGCAGCATGTTTGGGGAGGGGAAGGGCTGACAAAATGGGGTTGAGAGCAAGTGGGTTTTCATACATTCTTTAGGGATTTGAAATGTCTGTTCCTGTGCAAGAATGTGTCCTTCAATATTTTAACAGCTGTTGCCAGATTCCTAGGGCGTCATGTAGTGGTCATGGCTGGCTCTACAGGCAAAAAGGGAAATGCAAAATCTTAGGTGTTTGTCTGAGCAAATATTGTCAGTTCTGGCTTGCCTAACTGTGCTGCTTGTTTGGAGTCTCTTTGCTTATGAATTGATTGGCCCAGCCTTTCTGAATGGATACAGAAATCTCCATTCAAAGAAACCCAGCCTCTTCAAGCTTCTGCTTGAGACTGTTTTCCTATGGCAGGAAGACCAGGGCTGCTTTCTGCTTTTGTTAAGATTTTTCTCCATTTCTCCTTTCTGGGAAACATTCTACCCTGCCTCTTTTTAACATTAAGAATAATGAATATGTTAAGGGGGGGGGGGGCTTCCTAGTACAATTGCTTTTTCAGAAAGCCTTTGGGAGTAGATTCCCTGCTCTGATGATGTCTCCCATCAAGCAGCAGCCAAGCTCAGAGAGCGCCCAAGAAGCCAACAGCTCAACCTTGAGTGTTAGTGTCAACAGACTGCCCCAAATAGGGTCCATACCTTCATAAATGATTTAAATGAGGGAATAAAAGGGGAGCTCATCAAATTTGCAGATGACACCAAACTGGGGAGAATAGCCAATACTTTACACTCAATACTCAGAAGTTCTCGATAGACTTGACTATTGCTCCCTATCCAACAAAATGCAATTCAGTGGTGAGAAAAGTAAGGTCTTACCCTTAGGTAGGTGTAAGTAAGATTCTACATTTAGGCAAGAAAACCCAAATGCACATGTAATGTACAGAACAGGTGGTACCTGATCAAGAGTAGTAACTACAACTCCGAGTGGACAATAATTGAAATATGATTCAGCTGTCAAAAAAGCCAACGCAGTCCTAGGCTGCATGATTCCACTGCGCACAAAGCGGCATGGAGAAGTTGCATATCATCTGCTTGGGCCCAGACAGGGCTGGCTTGGCACAGCCTTTTTAACATATTCACAGAGTTGGAAAGGACCTTGTGGGTCATCCAGTCCAGCCCCCCCCCCCCGCCCAAGCAGGAGACCCTACCCCATTTCTGACTGATGGCAGTCCAGTCTCTTCTTGAAAGCCTCCAGGGAAGAAGCTCCCACAACCTCTGAAGGCAACTTCGGTTCCACTGGTTGATTGTTCTCCCTGTCAGGAAATTCCTCCTTATTTCCAGGTTGAATCTCTCCTTATTCAGTTTCCATCCATTGTTCCTTGTCTGGCCTTGGTGTTCCTTGGAAAACAGCTTGTCCCCCTCCTCCTCCTCCTCTCTGAGGCAGCCCCTCAAATATGGGAAGACCGCTATCCTGTCTCCCCTGGTCCTTCTTCTCCTCACGAGACTAGCCAGACCCAATTCCGACGAAAACCGGTATGTTTTTGTCTCCAGTCCCCTCAATCATCCTGGTTGCTCTTCTCTGCCCTGTTTCTGGAGCCTCTCTGAATGGGACCTGCGGCTTGGGAAATGGTCGCTGAAGGTCCCATCCGGAAAAGCCCCTGGCCAGAAAGGGGCATCCAAGCGAGCCCTCATCCTCATCTCTCCCCCTTCTACCTCGGCGGGCGCTGGCTCCGCACACGGTGATACCGGGGGAAGCGGGAGAAGTCCCGAGCGCCTCCCCCTTCCCATGCCCTCTTGCCCTCGGGCCGGCCGCTCGGGGCAGCCGGAGCCCCCGAACTGGCGGAGCGGGCGGCGGCCCTCCATGCCCGGGTGGGGCTGGGCAGCGCCGGAGTCCGGTTCCTGCCCGGACGGCCCAGGCGGGGAGCAGGGGAAGCGCTGCGCTCCGAAGCCGTTGCAGGTGCCCGGGTGGGCGGCAGCGGTTTTCCCTCTCGCCGCCGGGCCCCGCTCGGACGCTTCCTCCTCCGTCAGCCTTGGCCAGGGACGCAGCTGGCGGGGCAGCGCGGGAGGAAACGGGCGGCCGCCTCTCCCGTCTTCCCGTCGGCTTGGAGCCTGGCGGCGGCGGCGGCGGCGGCGGTAGCACCCAAATCGCTCCTCCTGGCGGAACGCCTTTGAAGTCGGAGGCGAGGCGTGTGGGGGGGACAGGACGGGGCGAGGGGGCGAGGCGTCTGCGCTTCCTCCTCCTCCTCCTCTCGCCGCCGCTCCCGGCCTCCGCAGACAGACGGGCAGCTGCGGACCAGCCCGGCGCTGAATCTCGCTGAGGCGGCTGACGGGAGGTACGCTCGCTCTCTCGCCCGCCGCCAACTTGCAAGGGGGACGGGGGGCGGCGGCCGGAGAGGGGGAAGGGGCTCCGAGGAGGCGTCGAAGGGACCCCTTCCCGCTGGCTGGCGGGGCGCCGTCTGGCCCGCGCAGGGCGCTCTGAGGCGGGAGGGGGGCGGTTGCGTAACCGGCGGCTGGAGGCTCTGGCTGAGCGGCGGGTCAGCGCTTCCCTCGCCCGGCTGAGGGGGCCTGCTGGCATCCCTCCCCCAGACGTTCCCCGGCGATCCGCTGCTCGGGCTGAGGAAACGGGAGGGCTCCGGCTCGGGGGCACCAAAGCGCCCGGCGGTTGAGGGGTACACCGCCCCCCTTTGCGCCTCACGACCACGGCGGCGGTCACGGCAACAGCGCCCCTGTGGGGCAGGTTGGCTGGCGCAAGAACCGCTATGCGGCGGAGCAGGACTCGAACTCAGGACTCCCAGGTTCCACGCAAGCTCACCGCTGCGCTAGAAGGTCGAGTTGCTGCTCATGCGGGGACAAACGCACAAGTGGGTTGCACGCCTCTTGGGCGTCCCTTGTTCACCAAGTAGGAGCACTCTGGTCCCAACGTCAATATCCATTTTCTCAGCATTCTCCCCTAAAAAAAAACAGCACCTGTGTTAAGTCTACACAAAATGAAACAAAAGCGAGAGTTGCATGTTGGCTGCTAATTTCCAAAAACCTTTCACTTGCCAGTTCATTCCTTCAAAGTCTGTAGGGATTCTCCATCATCCAGGTCTTGGTTGTCCCAAAGGTGTTTTTTCAGCAGGCACTTTCAAACTTTCTTGGTTTTTCCCTTTGAGGATGTTTTGCTTCTCATCCAAGAAGCTTCTTCAGCACTGACTGGATGGTGGGGAAGGATTTATAGTTGAGGCCACCTGGAGGTTTATCTGTTTCATCATGGTCATCTGAGTGGTGCTCCTGGTTCCTGTAGTCTGCATTTTTTTTCCTCTCTGGAAATCCATTCCTACAGACTTCTAGCTATACAATTTGGGATGAACACCTGTGTAGGAATAGGAATGGATTTCTCGAGAAAAGAAAAGAAAATTGCAGACTACAGGAACTATTTGCATTGCAGGTAACCCTGGGGACATAGATAAACCTCCAAGCTGCCTCAATGACCCTCTAAAAGGATGCAAATGACCAGCTGTCTGCAAGGAATATAAACCCTTCCATTCCCCACCATCCAGTCAGAGCTGAAGCAGCTTCTGGGATGAGAAGCAAAATGTCTTCAAAAGGAAAAACAAGGCAGTCCAGTTCCCTCCTGAAAAAAAAAACCACCTTTGGGATTCCTTCAAGGTATTTATGGGAGGGGGGAATGGCTTTTTTGAGGATGCTCCTGAAGCCCATCCCACCCCGTACCCTTTGCCTCCCCACCCACTGGCTGACCTTGCTAGGTGGACTTCTGTATGGGGGAGAAGGTGCTGCCCCAGATCTGCAGTGCCTGGGTGGGTGGGAGGGGCCAGAATAGGAACTGGCCCATTTTCAGAATGTCATTCAGTAGAGGAGCTTCCGCAGTGCTTGGACACTGCTCCTTTAAATGGGCAAAGCTCCCCTGGTATCACCCACCAGGTAGGCCCCCTGGGAGAAGAAGGGTCGATGGCGGGGTGTTGCTTTTCCATGCCTCAAGAGCTCCTCCAGGAGAGATGCATGCAAATCTCTTCCCTAGGGCTGGCCATGGAGGAGGCGCGTCTGGGTCACATCGCCCCAGGTTCTTTGCTGGCAGCCAGTCCAGACCACAGACTAAATCTGTGCAGTTTGGAATGCGCAGTGTCTTTGCTGCTGGTGGCGACAGCCAGAGATGAGCAGAGTTTTAGGAAGTTCAGTTTCTTGGCAGCTAGAAGTGATGGGGTGGGGGTGGGGGGGAGGGAGGGAGGGAGCAAGAGGAGGAGGGACCTGATCTTCTTTAAGTGGCTGTGAGTAAATCCTCAATTTTGGGCTGTGGAACAGAGAAGGTCAACGTATGGGAGCCTGTTGGGTTGTTCTCCTTTTAAAGAGTATATACTTATACAAAAATAAGCCGATAATGTTCAGCACTGCCGATTCAGTTGTAGTTAAGTATCTCTGGAAAGTATTTGGGAGCTAGGCTTGTTAAAGTATTTTAACAAATGGAGAGCAAAGTGTTTGCCAAGCCAATGCTATGTCCACTGGTCAGCCAACACCATTTTCATGGTCCAGAGAGCATATCATTAGATGCCTCATAATGGAGTGGAAGGGTGTGACGAGTGGGCAGAATCAGAGGTCCATCAGCATCAGTAAAAAATTATGTTTTAATCTTGGTTGAGAATATTATTTTTCTCTGTTTACGTTGACTGCTCGGGCTGCATGGAGCATTGAAAAGAAATGCTCCGGAAGCATCTGGGCTTTCCCTACTAGTCTCAATCCAGGTGAGCACAGCTGTTTGTGCACCTGTGAAAGCCACTGGCTGAAGCCTTTGGGGAACCCTTTAAGGAAGGTCTATGGAGATTCTCAGTCCTCCAGGTCATGGCTGTCCTAAAGGCACTTTTTTTTCCCAAGAGGCAACTGGACTTTCTGGTTTTTCCTTAAAGACATTTTGCTTCTCATCCAAGAAGCTTCTTCAGCTCTGACTGGATGGTGGAGAATGGAAGGATTTATACTCCTTTGCAGAAAGCTGGTCATTTGCATCCTTTTAGCGGTTCCATGGTTTACTGCCTTCAACTATGGCTCCTTCATGGGTTACTGCCTTGTTGTAGCGAAGGGACTTGCATAGCTCAATGAACCTATGAGCTATGCTGTGCAGGGCCATCCAAGATGGACTGGTCATAGCAGAGAGTTCTGACAAAATGTAATCCACTGAAGGAAATGGCAACCCACTCCAGTATCTTTGCCATGAACACCCCATGGACAACACCAAAAGGCAAAAAGATATGACTCTGGAAGATGAGCCCCTCAGGTCAGAAGGTATCCAGTATGCTAAAGTAGGAAGCCAAAAGATAACTGGTATAAGAGGCAAGTTTGGCCTTGGAGCACAAAATGAAGCAGGGCGCAGGCTGATAGAATTTTGTCACGAGAATATGATGGTCATAGCAAACCCTCTTTTCCAAAAACCCAAGAGATGGCTCTACATATGGACATCACCAGATGGTCAACACGGAAACCAGATTGACTATGTGCTCTGCAGCCAAAGATGGAGTAGCTCTATACAGTTAGTAAAAACAAGATCAGGAGTTGACTGTGACTCAGATCATGAGCTTCTTGTTGCAACATTTAGGCTTAAATTAAAGAAAGTATGGAAAAGCACTAGACCACTGAGGTATGAACTAAATCATATCCCTGATGAATATACAAGTAGAGGTGACAAATAGATTTAAGGCATTAGATCTGATAGACAGAGAGTGCCTGAAGAACTATGGATAGAGGTTCACAAGATTGTACAAGAGGTAGCAACTAAAACCATCTCAAAGAAAAAGAAATGCAAGAAAGCAAAATGGCTGTCTGAGGAAGCTTTGCAAATAGCTGAGGAAAGAAGGGAAGCGAAAGGCAAGGGAGAAAGAGAAAGATACACCCAAGTGAATGCAGAATTCCAGAAAATAGCTAGAAGAGATAAGAATGAACAGTGTTCTTAAATGAACTTAAATGAAAGTTCAGTGCAAAAAAATAGAAGAAAACAACAGAATAGGAAGGACCAAAGATCTCTTCAAGAAAATTGGAGATATAAAGGGAATGTTTCATGCAAAGATGGGCTTGATAAAGGCCCAAATTGGCAGGGACCTAAACAGAGGCAGAAAATATTAAGAAGAGGTGGCAAAATTACACAGAAGAATTATACAAGAATAAACTTAACCTCCCTGATAACTATGATGGGGTGGTCACTGACCTTGAGCCAGACTTCCTAGAATGTGAAGTGAAATGGGCCTTAGGAAGCAACAACAAAGCTAGTGGAAGTGACGGTATTCCAGCTGAGTTATTCAAAATCTTAAAAGATGATGCAATAAAAGAGCTACACTCAATATGCCAGCAAATTTGGAAAACTCAACAGTGGCCACAGGATTGGAAAAGGTCAGTTTACATTCCAATTCCAAAGAATGGCAATGCCAAAGAATGTTCAAACTATTGCACCATTGTACTCATTTCACAGCTAGTAAAGTTCTGCTTAAAATCCTACAAGCTAGACTCCAACAGTATGTGGATCGAGAACTACCAGAAGTACAGGCAGGATTTTGAAGAGGCAGAGGAACTAGAGATCAAATTGCCAATATACGCTGGATCATGGAGAAAGCTAGGGAGTTCCCAAAAAACATCTGCTTCTGCTTGATTGACCATGTTAAATCCTTTGATTGTGTGGATCACAACAAATTGTGGCAAGTTCTTAAAGAGATGGGAGTACCAGACCATCTTATTTGTCTCTTGAGAAACCTATATGTGGGTCAAGAAGCAACAGTGAGAACTGGACACGGAACTACTGATTGGTTCAAAATTGGGAAAGGAGTCCAGCAAGCCTGTATACTGTTGCCGTGCCTATTTAATTTATATGCAGAGCACATCAAGAGAAAGGCGGGGCTAGATAAATCACAACAAAGATTTCCAGGAGAAATATCAACAACCTCAGGTATGCAAATGATACCACTCTAATGGCAGAAAATGAAGAGGAACTAAAGAGCCTCTTGATGCGGGTGAAGAAGGAGAGTGCAAAAGTTGGGTTGAAACTCAACATTAAGAAAACTAAGATCATGGCATCCGGCCCTCTCAATTCCTGACAAATAGATGGGGAAGAAATTGAGGTAGTCACCCAATTATCTTCCTGGCCTCCAAGATCACCGCAGATGGCGACTGCAGCCAAGAAATCAAAAGACACTTGCTCCTGGGGAGGAAAGCTATGGAAAAGCTAGTCAGCATACTAAAAAGCAGAGACATCCCCCTGCCAGCAAAAGTGCGTAGAGCCAAGGCTGTGGTTTTCCCAGTCGCAATGTATGGCTGCAAAAGTTGGACCACAAGGAAAGTTGAGCGCCAAAGAATGGAGGCCTTTGAACTCTGGGGCTGGAGAAGACTCCTGCAACTCCCTTGGACTGCAAGGCCATCCAACCTGTTAAACCTAGAGCTCAACCCTGACTGCTCTTTAGAAGGCCAGATCCTGAAGAGGAAACTCAAATACCTAATGAGAAGGAAGGATTACCTGGAGAAGAGCCTAATGCTGGGAAAGAAAGCCTAATGCTGGCAATAGAAGAAGGGGAAGACAAAGAATGAGGGCTGGATGGAGTCACTGAAGCAGCTTAAATGGACTTCAGAAGATGGCAGAGGACAGGGAGACCTGGAGGAATGTTGTCCATGGAGTCGCGATGGGTTGGACAAGACTTTGCAACTAACAACAACAACAACAACAACAAAGATATCTACACCAGTTTGCACCAATTTGATCTTGATGACACATATAAACCTCCAGGTGACCTTAACAACCCGCAAAAAGGATGCAAATGACCAGTTGTCTGAAAGGAGTATGAATCCTTCCCTTCCACACCATCCAGACAGAGCTGAAGAAGCTTCTGGGATGAGAAGCAAAACATCTTCAAAGAAAAACTAGAAAGTCCAGTTGCCTCTTGAAAAAAAAAAAAAAGCACCTTTAGGACCTTTAAGGAAGGGCCCTTTGCGGAAGGCCTCTTTGGACTCCTTCACGTAGCTGCTCATTACATTACACGTCATACCTTTTTAAAATATTGATTTGCAATATTTACATGACCCACCCATCCACAGGATAAAACAGTATCATACAAAAAGCAGAAACAGAATAAGAAAAAAGCGACTTTACCACCAACCTTCCCACTGCCACTCAGCTCTTCTCCAAACCCCAGATTCGCCCTCTCTCCACATCTCTTTACCACTTTCTGGAAGGGAGGGGAGGGCATTTCCCAGGGCCGGAGCTGTGGTAAGATACAGCTCACCACATTTTTATGTATTAATATTTCTGCTCCATTTCCTGTTACAAATCATCTTTGGGGTGACTAATAGCACTAACATAAAATAATAATCAGATATGAAAAACGAGTTAGAATAACCAATAAAAAGTAAGTTAGCACTCCAGTGAAACCTTACTTTAGTCTAGTAGAAGGAAGAAGAATTGTCCTGAACTGCCAACCACTCCAAATGCTGCTCAACTGAAATTAGGGGTGTGTGTGTGTGTGTGTGTGTGAGAGAGAGAGAGAGGGAGGGAGGGAGGGAGGGAGGGAGGGAGGGAGAGAGAGAGAGAGAGAGAGAGAGAGAGAGAAATAATTTCCCCTTTATTCATTACTTTAACTGTGTGCTTGAATGTCAGATATTTATTCCAAAATACCCAGAGGCTCTTTACTGCGGGGGTATTTTGAATATCTGGCTAAATTAACCACCCCTGCCAGTGGCTCGTGTTGGGCTGGAAGTGATCAGTGATGCCTTCACTTTGCTTCTCAGCTCAATACTTCCAATAAACATATTGAGAAGGATCCCTCTTCAAGCCTTCAAGACCTCCAGATTGAAGCGATCTTTGCAATCCTTCTAAAATGATCAGGTTTTGCTACTTGCTTTGTTAGGATGAGGAAAGTCAAACGCAGCTGGGACCACCGAGTTCCTCATGGCTGTTCCCACCTCCAGAGGACTCTTGTGCTTGCGTTGTTCGTGGTGAATGCTGCTCTGGCATTTTCACAGGTGAATATTTTCTTCTGGGCAATTTCATGCACAAGTTCTCTTTCATTTGTCTTTCATGCACAAGTCTTCCTCCTCCTTTTTTGTCGTATATTTCTCGAGAAAGGTTTATTTATTAACTTTCAATGATTGAACTTTATTGCATTGTCAGTTGTCTGAATAGTAGAAAAGTATTTCGCCCTTGGCCCTTGTCTGTAAATTGCTCTCCCATTTTGAGCTTTCCAATAATGGGAGCTGCAACTGGTCAGAGAATAGCCCCACTGCTGCGGGTAGGGAAGCTTCACACTTTCACCCACATCTGGGAAGGGAAAGAAACACAATTCCTGGCCATTGCAGTGGGAAGAGCAACCTTTTTTATACCTTCATTCACTCAGCTTTGACACAAAGAGGAAAAGACTGAGGACAGGGGAGAAGACTGAGGACAGACAAACCTTAGGGAGAGCAAAGAGATGCACTCTCTTCAGATAGCAATAGCAATAGCACTCAGACTTATACACTGCTTCACAGGGCTTTTACAGCTCTCTCTCTAAGTGGTCTACAGAGTCAGCCTATTATCACCAACAATCTGGCTCCTCCTTTTATCCACCTCGGAAGGATGGAAGGATGAGACAACCTTGAGCCTGGTGAGATTTGAACTGCCAAATTGCAGGCAGCCGGTAGGCAGCAGGAATAGCCTGCCTGCAGTACTGCACTTTAACCACTCGCCATTGCGGCCCTTCAGATCCCTGACGGTCCCTTATGGGAAGCTCTTGGAGGCGAATCATGCCAGTAGCACGAAGACAGTTCCCACTTAATAGAAAAAAATCATAGCAGGAAGAGCAGTTGAATGTGTGTATCTTTCCTGTGTTGTGTTCAAGAGGAGGCTGAACAGCCCTCTACCTGGGTGTTTGAATTCAGGTTTCCTAAGCTAGGCAGAGGGTTCCGCTCTTAGCCAGTCCAAATTCAGCCAATGTGATGCCGCCTGGATATTTTGGGAACTCTGAGGTGCTTTGGCTGGTAACTTTCCACACTCCAGGCAAACAGCCTTGAAGACAGCACAAACTGATCCCATGGTGATCTCCTTGTCTTCAGTTATCATCCCCCTCCCTAATCCCCACACCAGAATGCATGCAGGTTTATTGCTGCCTCCCTTCCCCAGCCCTTTGATGGCAGGATGCCAGTGCTGCACAAAGCCTAAGATGCTGGACCTGACAATCAGTTATACTAGACTTAATTCTTAGTAATAGAGATGATATGATAGAAGGGGTTGAGGATGCAGAAACTTTGGGGAACTTATGATACTAGAATTCAACATAACACAGCACATATAATAAATCAAAATCAAATATATGTCTTAGACTTTAAGGCAGCTGACAAACTTAGAAAGATTTTAAGAAGGATTCCATGGATGGAAGTCTTTAAAGAGGAAAACAACTCAAAACACTTGGGAAATTCTGAAAAATGAAATTATAAATTCTGAAAAATGAAATTATAAATTCTGAAAAATGAAATTATAAAAGCACAGTATTTTCAGTTATAAAAGCACACAATAGTACTGTTGTACAATAGAAAAACAAGTGCCCAAGATTAAACTAGCAGGATTGCATAAAAAATACTCTGATCAACTGAGAGACAAAAAAAGTCAAGTGGAAAGAGGGGCACATATTGTATAATTAAGACAGAATACCAGCAAATAGTGTGAATCTGTAAGGATGAAATCTGGAAAGCTAAAGCTCTCTTTCATCATGTAAAAAATCAAGAAATAACTCAGGGAAAACACATGTAAAAGATGAAAGAAATGGTAAAGGGCAAAGAGGAAAACCCAGAAAGTACCAAAGTTGAACTCCAGGTTTTTATTGTAGGATGAGGAGAAAGCAGAAGGGTAAAGAAATGCTGAAGGAGGCCCTGTTTTGCCTCTGGGTCTTCTACACCTAGCAGAATGCAAAGGAAGACCTGTACCGTTCATTCTGCAAGACAGAAGGCCCAAGGAATGGATTTCCATTGCACAAAATCCAAATAAACATTCCTTAATGCTAAGAACTGATGCTTTAAGCCAGTCTTTGGCTTTCCTGCAAATATAATAAACATGAATGTCTTTATCTGGATGAAGTTCTTTTAGAAGATATTTGGGAACAAATAAATACTTCAGAGTTACAAGAGCTGGGGAAGAAAAAAACAACTTATTTTGGGTGTTGATGTAATATTTATAATACATGTGAAGGTTGTTATTTGCAAGCGCGTCAGTTCCTTGGGGTCATCTCAGGCCAGGTTGTGATCCAGCCCTTTCCAAGAAATATTTAACTCAGCCATCAACAATCTGGAGCCTGCAGAGGCTTCTGCTTCCCTCTTGGCTGTCCCAGGGCTCTTTTCCTGCTTGCAGAGGCTGTTGCCTCAGATCAATCATTTATCTGCTTTCATAATTTAAGCAGCCTTGCAAATGGAGACCTGGGAGAGTGGACTTCAGGGAGCCAAAGCACTCTGCAGAGTTGAGAAATTCACCTCCAAAGCCTGGAAATTCACACAGAAAATCACTGCAAGAGCTGCTTAAGGAGACATTCCCACACAGATGGAAGCTTGAGTAACACTCATTCCTCTATCAGGCGATTCTGGGAACAGCTGCTTGGTATGTAGTTATTGAAGAACTCTTGAAGAGAAGATTCTAAATTCCCGGGATTCTGCACATAAAGCCTATAATGGGTATAAAAACTGAATGTTATGGATACTATTCCATTTTTTTAAAGATTTCTTTTATCTTGCCTTTACTATTTTTTGTAAAACAAAACCTTCCTCCTGTTTTCCCACAACAACCACCCTGTGGGTTGGGCTGAGACAGAGTGACTGGTCCAAAGTTACATGCCCAAGGTGGGGCTAGAATTCACTGTCTCCTGGTTTCTGCCTGGTGCCCTCACCACTAGACCAAACTGGCTCTATATTCTCATACATTCTCACAGTTATGCCACATTTTCTTCAAGAATGCCTTTGAAGGTAGAGAAACAAGCCATGAGGGTATCTGACACTTCTCTTGTTTTTAAACCCAATTAATTGATCTTCCAATCAGTTTGGTGATGATGGAATTAAAGAGGGGGGATATTGCAGGCAATAAGAAAAAAAAACAAGACCCCAACCAATTGGGGCCAAAGTCTCACTGAAATAAAACCAGGTTTCCAGAAGGTCAGCAAACTTACCCAGGAGGGGCACTGCATACTAATTATAAATTATATCTAATATTTGGTTATAATTTTTCCAACAACTCATCTATAAATATATTTTATTTTCAACTGATCAACCGTTCATTGTATGTTTTAGCCCCCAGTCCCCTCATAGTCCTGGTTGCTCTTCTCTGCCCTCTTTCTAGAGTCTCAACCTCTTTTTTATAGTGTGGTGACCAAAACTGGACATAGGATTCTAGGTGTGGCTTTACAGAGTGGTATTAGTATCTCCCTTGATCTTGATTATATCCCTCTGTTAATGCATCTTAGGATTGTGTTGGTTTTTTTGGCTGCTGCTGGACACTGCTGGCTCATATTTAACCAGTTGACCAGACTCCAGGTTCCCTCTCACAGTTACTGCTATTATGCCTGGTTTCTCCCAGTCTATGTGTCCATTCGTTTTTCTTGCCTAAGTGTAAGACTTTAGTTTTCTCTACATTGAATTTCATTTCGTTCTATGGACTCTATGGAAGCCACCATCATCCAGAGGGGCACTTCAGCCCTCTAGGAGATGGTTGCTTCAGAAGAAACAGGGGAACCAGATTTAAGGAAAGATGGAGCCTCCTCATGGTTTCAGCCTAAACTTGTCCAGGTCAATCTGAACCAGAATGCTACCACAGTAGAGAGGTTACACCCTCACAGTTCTCATCTACCATGGCTTGGGGCAACACAAAATATCCAATTCAAGTGACTTGTCTGTCTTCCTGTAATAGGTTGTCCTCAAACAAATAGATTGTGTGATGGCCTGGGAAACACAACATGCAAAAAATAGTGTCTGGGCCTGTGCATGTATGAAAGCCCTCTGGCTTTTGTGTCATTCTTGATACCATTCAGCTCTTTTCTGAAGTCTCTGGCTTTTCTTATGGAATCACAGGTAGTACAAGTTAGCCGTGATGTAGGATTCAACCATGCACAAGATTCACTAAATCTGGCCTGAATCCCTGAAGATTCCTCCTTTTTTGTTATATTTTTGTTCTATATTTCAAGTATCCGCATCATCAACCCTGCCTTTTTTTTCTTTGCTTCCTGATGGCAAACAGGATAACGCACCAGCTTCCAACAGCCTTGAAGAAGGAGCTGATGTCATGGCCTACTGGTGGGGCGAGTGGACCAAGTGGGCAGCCTGCACTCGGACATGTGGCGGAGGAATCCGCTTCCAAGAAAGGCATTGCCTGCAACAGAGGTAACCTTGGTGGCTTCGTCTCTCCATCGTGGCTCACTCTAGCTATGTTGCAGTCTCTTCCAGAAAGTGTGTTTTGAGGTTCAGAACATCTTTGCATTCAGAAGCAACTGGAACGATGCTGTGTGGGGTCTTTTTTAACAGATTAACAGAGTTGGAAGGGACCTTGTAGGTCATCTAATCAAACCCCACCAAACAGGAGCTCCTATGTCAGTATTGGCAAACCTATGCCACGCAAAGTGGCACACAGAGCCATCTCAGCGGGCATGCCAGCCATCGTCCATTGTTCTTCTGGGTTCCAACATGAGTATGCATGGCGGCCAGCTGGTCTTCATGCACAGAGGAGCATTGGAAACCAGAACAGTTTGACCAGCTGGTCTTCGTGTGTACATGCACATCAGAAACCAGAAGACCAGGTGGCCGGTGTGCATGTGTGTGCCGAAAACCAGAAGCTCAGCTTCCCAGCACGCAGATGTGCGCTGGGGAGCTGCTCTTGCGGTTTCTGTTGCTCCCGCCCATGCACTCCAGGGAACTGCTCTTCCAGTTTCTGGCTCATGTGTGCTCCCATTTCAGCACTCAGTGCCAAAAAGTTTCACCACCACTGTCCTATGCCACTTCTGACAAATGGCATGTGCTTGCAGGATAAAATGAGGCATCTTCTCTAACCGGCAATTTGATTGAAAAACGCTCTAACAGGAATGTATTTTTAGTCCTGAAATAGTTGTGCGTAACTGCTAGAAGTGATAAAAATGGGAGATAAGCCCCCATGCACTTGGTATAGGCAGCATGATAATTGTTACCACTGTCCTTTTTTTATTTAAAATGATTTAATGAAAATTGAAAAATCATGCCATCTGCCCTTTTATATTTAGAAGGAAGTTGGCGACAGGATTTCTTAATAAAACCTGCAATGGGATGTCCAAAAGATACCAGCTGTGTGAAGTGCAGGTAAGAGAGTTAAATAGGGGGTGGGCGGGGAGGGGGGGCTCAAGTGGGATCTGCCTGGACAAGGAAGAAACGTGGCCGGCAAAAGTTCCATCAGTGAGAGGAAAGTTAATCCTCAGCTTAGAACCACCATTGGGGCCAGAATGTCTGTCATTAAGCGATGCAGTTCTTAAGTGGGTCATGTCTAATGACCTTTTTTGCTGTTGTTGTTAAGCAAGTTGTCACAGTTGTTAAGTGAGTCATGTAGTTATTAAGCGAATCTGGCTTCCCTCATTGACATTGCTTGTTAGGAGACCCCTGGGAAGGTCACAGATGGCGATCATGGGATCCCAGAATACTGCCTCAGTCTGATCCCTCAGGGAAGTGAAACTCTCGACTCCATTTGGTTGAAGTGAAAAGAAAACTTCGACCAAGAGATACTGATTGCAGTAAAGTCAAGCAGAATCTAAACTTTCCACATGCTAATACAGAACTGAACCCATTTCCGCAGCCCCCCTTGTGGTCTGCCCATGTGTAGCCAATCCAGCACCACTGAGATGTTTTGGGAAACTTTGAGCTGTTTGTGCTGGTGAAATTCCGTTCTCAGGGTAGACAGCCTTGAAGGTGCTAGCGCTAGCACAAACCAGATTCCAAACGGCTCTGTGCTTTCTCACATGTCAATTTCTCCTTCCCAATTTTCCTCCATAAAGGTGTACAGCTTTATTGCCCATTTGTTGTCCCCTTCCACTTCCCCAATTGATGGCAGAATGCCAGCAAGGCGCTAAGTCAAAGGTGGTGGATTTGACAGTTCCTATTTTCTGCTCTGTTGTAACTTTGATCATTAAATGAATTGGTCATTTGTCATATGTCAAAGATTACCTGTGCTAACACTTCTCTATTTTGAGACTTTGTTTGGCTTTCTACTGGAAGGTATGGATTCTTTGAAGCTGCAGAACACACAAGTTGAGAAACACCTTGCACCTCCCCTTTAATTGTGATGCCCAAGCTTGGTTTTGAAGGCAGGGGGCAGCTTGAGGAGCCATCAGGGCAGGGGCTGCCTGGGCCTCACCCAGGCTTCTCTTCCTTCCAGCAGTGTCCTCCAAGTGGAAGGAGCTTCCGGGAGGAGCAGTGCTCCTCCTTCAACTCCCGGGTCTACAACGGGCGCACCTTCCACTGGAAACCTTTGTATCCAGGTAAGCAAGTGGCGCTCTTTGGTCTTCATAGCACAAAACAAGGTTGAAGATTTAAAATGAACGGGGTTCTTTCCTGCTCTGGGAAAAAAGAAAATCTGTGCAAGATGCTGTGTGTTTGTTCCCTTGTTTTATTTATTTGAAATATTTATATAGCTGCCCATTTTGTAAAATACCACTGACTAGTTCACAACAACAGCAAAATAGTAAGACGAAACTGGCACCCGATCTCACATCTCCCTCCAGTCTTCTTTATGAGCCCTGGTTCCAACCTACTGTCCCAGCACCTGGTGGAAAAGGTGCAGGGGTGGGATTCAACCAATGTTACTACTGGTTGGGGACTGTTTTGTACATGCATGTGTGCCTGATGCGCACTGCACGCACATGTAAAAAAACCATCAGCTGTGCTGCCCGGACAGCTGAAAAGCACTGCGCGCAGGTGCACAGCATTTGAAAAGCCTCTTTTTTCCTGCTTTTTCAACCTCAGTTGTGCCGCGCAAAGCAGCTGAAGTTGAAAAAGCAGGAAATGACAGGTAAGACAGATAAGGACAGGTGGGTGGGTGGGCCAAACAGCAACAAACACAGAATTGGTTCGGTGTCTTCTGCTCTTCAGAGCTACTGGTTCCATAGAACCAGGCAGAAGCAGTAGAATCCCACCCCTGGAAAGGCACTTTCAGGAAACTGAAATGGGTGGATCCCTCCTGTTATCCAGGGGAAGAGTCTACTCCACAGGGAAATGGTGGCGAAGGAGAATAGGACTTTTTGGGACCCTTAGATGGGAATGTTTAAGGGAAGAGAGTCAGGAGGAATTGCCAGTATCCTCAGGGAGGTCTGCAGGGGGTCTGCAAATAAGCTGGCTCTATGCCATTTATTGATAACCAGCACCTGGAAAGAATCTCAAACAGCAGTGATACCCCTTGGGCAAACCAGGGGGTGCCCAGCACTGCACCAGCTGCCATATTTTGGGCCAGTTGTAATTTCTAGGGGGTCTTCAAGGGCAGACCTAGGTGGAACACATTGTAATAGTCCAGCCCAAGAAGTGACATGTGAGACTCCATGAGGAAGGCCTCCCAGACCTTCCTCATGGAGGAAGGAAGTCGACACAGAGACATCAGTAATAGTTGTTACCTTAAAAAGGAACAGCAAGAGACCCAGCACTGCAGCACTCAAGGTTCATCTAGGAGCCCAAGACGAGACCTCCACCCTACACCAGCCCTGGCCAGAACTGCCCTCCCCCTCCAGAAAGATGGAGAAGCCTTGCAAAGCAGTGCCTGACTTCACAGCTGGTCAGGAAGGTTACTATGGCCAGGGGTCCTGAAAGCTGCAAGATCCCAATGTCAGCATTCCAAGTAACGCATCCAAAGAAATCAAAACCTCAAGGCAGGAACTTTCCTCAGGGAACATGTTTATTGGACACACCATATTGGCACAGTTAGTGAAAACCAACTCTAAAAGTTTCCCACTGTTCCCATGTAATTAAAAGAGAAAAAAAAAAAAAACCCTCCCCAGGTGTCACAGGTCACTCACTTAGCCATTTCTGCCTCCTTCTCCTGCCCCCTGTTGGTTCCCATGGGAGACCTCTTTATTTTGTCTATTTCCCTGTAAGTACTGGACTTTTCCCTTTCAACCAATAAGAATGAACTTCTGAAAGCTAGGTACTTCAAAAGGAATTCTTTATTGAAAGGAAGTGATCCAGGTACTAGCCAAAGGAGAATCTAAGATACTTCCAGGCATACAGTAATAGATAAAGGGATTAAAACCCCTCCCCTTATTCTGATGTGGATTTAGTCAAACAAAGAGACAACATATTAACCACCACCCCTTTTTTTCTGGGAATGTATCTTAGAAAAGTTTCCCAGGAAGTTTCTTTCAGAGCTGGAATTTTTATGGTCCCTTCTCCTCTTGCTATCTCTCCAAGAGGTGACAAGTTTCTAGACATCTGGCTCCAGTCCCCCAGTTGTATATAATGTGCAAGTTATACAGATTCAATACAAGACTTAAGATATTCAGGTTAAATAAAAAAGGATTACTTGTACCAACTCCTCCCTTCTTCTTCCATTGAAGAATGGCAGATACACAGATCTGACATATTGCCCTCCTCAAAAATTTGAGAAATCCACTTGGAAGACATAAAGCATGTGTTACATTTACAACTTAGGATGGTTTGTGAGGGTATTTCAGGTGGAACTGGGTGGATCCACGGTGAGTGCATGAATCAAGGATATCTTTAATTGCAAAACATTGTTCCCCATGTACCATAATGGGAATTGGAGGTGTGGGAAGGGGGGGTGTCTAAGTTTTGAAGTGATCTCTGGTTTGAGTAGGCTACGGTGAAAGACTGGATGAACCTGTCTCAGTGTCTTGGGAAGTAGAAGCTCTACCGTAACAGGATTAATAATTCTGGAGATGGAAAATGGCCCAATGAATTTAGGTCCCAGTTTCTTAGAGAGTTGCAATGATTTTAAGAATTTTGTAGACAAATATATGCAGTCCCCAACTTTGAATAGTTCAGCATCATGGTGTTTTTTGTCCACTTGAACTTTAAAAGCTATTCTAATCTCTTGTAAGGCTAGTCTGACCATTGGCCAAGTGGTTTGCAAATTAATTATCCACTCCTTAAGGGAGGGAATTTCAGGTTCCTTGGTAAGTAGCTCTGGCATGGGGTTGAATTCTTGGCCTGTGGCTACCTGGAATAAGGTTAAACCAGTGCTGCTATGGACCAAGTTGTTGTATGCTACCTCTGCAAAAGGAAGAATTGTCCAATTGTCCTGTTGGTAATTAATGCAGCTCTTAAATATTGTTCTAATACGCTATTCGCTCTCTCTATCAAACCATTAGTTTCCAGATGATTGGATGAGGACAACTCCTGGGTGGAGCCTAATAGGTTTAAAAATGCCCGCCAAAATGTGGATGTAAATTGTATACTCCATGTGAGATAATCCATTGGGGAGCTCCATGGAGGCAATAAATGTGTATTAAAAACATTTTTGCCAAGGCCTTGGCTGTTGGGATCTTTTGGCAGGGTACAAAATGAACCTGTTTTGAAAAAACATCAGTTACAACTCAATTTCCTGCACTTTCAGGGAGCTGCACTTTAAAGTCCATAGAGATCTCTTTTCTGGGTGCTGAAGGTTCTGCCACTGTTTGTAAAAGTCCAGGAGATTTTCCTTGTCTTCTTTTTGCAGCAGCACAGATGGGGCAACTAGCAACATAGTTTTCAATATCCTTTTTGAGAGATGGCCACCAAAATTGTCTTTTGATGAGCTGTAGGGTTTTTACAAATCCGAAGTGTCCCGCTATTTTTGAGTCATGGCATCATTTCATGAGGTCCATCCTCTGGCTGGCAGGGAGGTAAAGTTTGTTTTCTACCCAGGCTAGACCATCTTTGAGTAAGCAAATGTTTTTGTTAGCCTGGAGCCAGTCATCTTTAAGTAGTGCCTCCTTAAATATTGAAGTTGTTGCATTGTCAGCAGTTATTCTTTCTTGTCTTGTGCTCGGGTGATTACTTTGGCTGCAAATTTGGTTAGTTGGATCATGGGTTTTATAACTTCAATCTTTTTGCTGTTGTATTGGAGTTTCCTGGACAGGCATCTGCCAAGAATTTTTTTTCCCTGGGAGATATTTGAGAGTGAAATTAAACTGTTTAAAATATTGAGCCCACCTTACTTGTTTTTCTGAGAATTTCTGTGGAGTTTTCAGGGCTTCTATATTTTTATGATCAGTCCAGACTTCAAAGGGGGCTTGGTTCCCTTCTAGGAAATGTCTCCATGTGAGGAGTGCCCATCAAACAGCATATGCCTCTTTCTCCATATGGCTCATCTTTGCTCAGTTCCTGTCAGTTTCTTGGAAGTATAAGCACATGGTTGCAACTGTCCATGTTCGTTCTTTTGGAGTAGAACTGCTCCAATTTCATCTGCTTGAATGACAAATGGTTGTTCAGGGTCTGGGTGTTTCAGCATTGGTTCTGCTGAGAACAGTTGTTTAAATTTTTTGAATGCCGCTTGGCATTCTATTGTCTAAGTAAGGGGTTGCCTTGGCTTGGGTTTCTCTCCCTCTTTTGTCTTTAACAAGTTCGTGATGGGGAGGGCTACATTCGCAAAAGCTGGAATGAACTGGTGGTAAAAGTTTGCAAAACCCAGGAAGCTTTGCAGTTGTTTGCGAGCTTGGGGCGGCTCCCAATCAATGACAGCTTTTACTTTTTGTGGGTCCATTTCTATTCCCTCGTGGGATATTCTATATCCCAGGTAGTAAATTTTTTCCTGATGGAATTCATATTTAGAGAGTTCTGCATGTAGTTTGGCATTTTGGAGTTTGTGAGAATTGCTTGGAGTAATTTGATGTGCTCTTCTTTTGTTTTGGTGTAGATTAAAATATCATCGAGGTAAACTCGAACCCCTTTGTACAAAAAATCATGGAGAGTCTCATTAATTAATTGCCTAAACATGGCAGGTGCTCCTTGTATTCCGAAAGGGAGCACTTTAAATTAGTAGCATCCCAGTGGGGTGTTAAAAGCCGTCTTCCACTCATCCCCCTCCCTTATTCTGATGTGGTAGTATGCCTCTTGTAGGTCTAACTTTGAAAAAAAAAAGAGGTCCTTCATGAGGGGGAGTGAGTACATATTTTTCACACTGATTGTATTTAAATTATGGTAATCAACATATCAGCATAAAGAGCCATCTTTCTTTTCACGGAATAATACTAGGGCTTCTATTTTTGGTCGGGTAGGTTCGATGAAACACCTTTTTAGATTTTTATCAATAAATGCTCTGAGTTCTTTTAGTTCTTTGGGAGACATGCAGTACTTTTTCAGTTTTGGAACTTTAGCCCCTGATAGGAATTCAATGGCTCAGTCAGTGGCGTGATAGGGTTCATCAGAAGCCTCTTCGCTAAATACTTGGGCTAAATCCTAGTACTCTTTGGGGATGTTAATGGGTTCAGCCAGCTGGCCGGCCATGGCTGGTTCTCTGTTCTCTGTTCTCTTTCTTTTTCTTTCCTCTGGGCTGTTTGCAAATGCTACGTATTTCTGGAAATGTATGGTTCCTCTCTTCCAGTTTATTTTTGGATTCCATTTCCATAGCCATGTGAATCCTAGGACTAGTGGCCCTTCCATTTCTGGGGCTACAATGAATGTGAGCATCTCATTATGGTTCGTTAGTCTTATTTTCAATGGTTCTTTGACAAAACTGGCTGGCTCCCCCTCACACACTATAGTTCCATCTAACAGAAAGCAATGGGATTGGCAGAAAGCAATGGGATTTTCCATTTTCCTTAGTTGGATTCCCAATTTCCCTGCTAGGGTGGGGTTGATTAGGCACCGGGTGCATCCTGAATCCAGTAACGCTGCTACTTCCTCACCCTTCCCTCAGCTGGGAATAAATAGTCTTAGGGGTAGAGTGAGTGGTTCAGTTGGGTCGCTTACCAGCAGATCGTCTTCTGGATCACTTTTGGACTGCTTCAGGTCTCCTTGGGGTGTTGGGGATTCTTCCTCTGAGTTGGGGGGGGGGAACTGGAGCTTCACAGCTTCTCGGCTTCTCAGGCCAGGTTTTTTTCCTCGAGGGTTTTGTTTTCCAGGTTTCCCCCTGATGGGTGGCCTGGCTGTTTGGCAGGGTTTTTTGAATGGCATCCTGCTGCACGGTATCCCTCTTTTTTACACTTAAAGCAGCCAGATGGTCTTGGGATCATGATGGTTTGGGGTTTAAGAAACTCCCACTTTCCCTGGAGTGGGGATCTTCTCCAAACTCTGCCCTTGCAGTACTGGTTATGGGCCATGTCTATCTCCGCCTCCTCTGCCATCAGATACCATTCATGCAGGAGGTTTGGGGCCCCATGGGCCAGGCAGGCACTGTCATTGAGTCCATCTTTGAACCAACAGACTAGGATATCCTCTGGCCAGTCAACCCGACCGGCCAGGTCATGAAATTCCTTGGTGTACTCAGCTACCGGCCCCCACCCATGCCAATCCATCTCTAACCACACAGTTATTTGAGTGAGCAAGGAACCAATCATCAAGTTTTAGAGCTTCTTTTAATTGTGCAGTTAAATCATTTGATAATCAACTTCCTTCTTTTTCTGGGCTCTGGTAACCACTGGAACTGCCAACTATTTGGTTGGGACAATAGGCCGTGCCACTTCTTGGTGAGCACTATTATATTGAGGTAATCTAGATAAAGCATCCACCATGAAGTTCTTCCCCCCTGGAATATACTTCAATGAAAAATTAAAGTGCTTAAAGTACTGCGCCCAGCGAACTTGCTTGGGAGACAGCTTCCGAGGCGTTTTCAAAGCCTCCAAATGTTTATGATCCATCCACACCTCAAATGGGTGTTTTGCCCCTTCTAAGAAATGCTTCCAGGTTAACAGAGCCCAGCGAACTGTAAAAGCTTCTTTTTCCCAGATGGCCCATCTTCTTTTGGTTTCAGTTAGTTTATGGGAAGTATATGCACATGGTTGTAGAGTCCCCATCTCATTTGCTTGTAGTAACACTGCTCCGACTGCTACGTCACTCGCATTGGCTTGGATTACAAAAAGAGCATCTATGTCCGGGTGCTTGAGTACTGGTTCAGCAGCAAACAGTCATTTCAGCTTCTCAAAAGTGGCTTGACACTCCATGAATCACTCCAGTGGTTTACTAGGCTTTGGTTTCACCTCCCCTTTGGTTTTTAGGAGATTTGTGACTGGCATTGCAATCTTCACAAAAGCAGGGATAAATTGATGGTAAAAATTAGCAAATCCCAAGAAACTTTGAAGTTGTTTCCTGGTGCGTGGAAGGGCCCATTCCAAAATGTCACAAACTTCCCCTGTATCCATTTCTATGCCATCATGTGATATGCGATAGCCTAGAGAGTCAATTTTTTCCTGGTGGAATTCACACTTGGACAACTTTGCGTACAGCTCAGCAGCTCAAAGTTTTTCCAGAACTGACCGCACTAGTTTCACATGTTCATCACAAGCCTCTGTGTAGATAAAAATATCATCAAGATAAACCAACACTCCTTTGTATAAATGTTCATGCAACACCTGATTGATCATTTGCATGAATACTGCAGGGGCCCCCTGTGGGCCAAATGGAAGAACGTTGAATTGGAAACAGCCCATTGGGCAGTTAAAAGCAGTTTTCCATTCATCCCCTTCCTTACTTTGATCTCGATAGTATGCTTCTCTCAGGTCAAGTTTCGTAAAAATTTTCCCTTTGGCCAAGTGGGCCAACATATCCTTCATCAAGGGGAGGGGTACATGTTCTCCACTGGAATAGCGTTGAGGATTCTGTAATCCATGCATAAACACAGAGAGCCATCTTTCTTCTCACGGAACAATACTGGGGCTGCTAATCGGGGTCTAGCAGGTTGGATGAAACCACGTTCCAAATTTTTATTGATAAATGACCACAGCTCTTCTACCTCCCGTGGTGTCATTGAGTACAGTTTCAGTTTTGGGGGTTTCACTCCTGGCAAAATTTCAATGCTGCAATCTGTTGAGCGATGGCGGGGGAGCTTGTCCAAGGTCTTTTCATTGAATACTTCCTTTAAGTCCCAATATTCCTCTGGAATTTTCTCCTCCCCCCTCAGATTCTCGGTGCCAGTAGAGGCCAGCTCAGTGGGATTCTTGGGGTTCAGTTAAAATTGTTTCTCCCATTCTTGGGGTTGGTCAGTATATATGTGCATTATACCCTCCTCCAGTCAACGTGGGGGTTCCATTTCCAGAGCCAGGGCAAGCCCAGTATTAGGGGGTGCTCCATCCCAGGAGCCACAATAAAACACAAGGTCTCTCTATGCTTCCCCATCTTCATTTCTACTAGTTCCATTATGAAATGTGCAGGGTTGCCCCCAGCTACTGATCCATCCAGTTGGCAAAATGCTATGGGCATTTTTAAATTCTTTAGCCTTAAGCCCATTTTCTCTACTACCTCCTAGCTGATTATGCACCCAGAGTCTAACAAGGCCAACATTTCCCCTTTGGCTCCCGACATGGGTACCCTTAATCTCACTGGAATGGCCATAGGGCCCTTGTTTGGACTTGAGTTGTCTTCCAGTTTGGATTCACTCTCTTCAGAAGAGCTCCTCTCCTTTCGGAGGGGTGATCTCTACAACCTCCTCCACTTTAAGTGCTGTTTTGTGAGGCTTTGCTGGGGGGTTTTCAGGTTTTTTTCCTCCTTCTGGCACCCCCTTTGGCTCTAGCTTGGCATGGTAGTCTGCAGCCCAGTGACCTTCCTTCCCTCATGGAAGCATGCAGTGGTCAAGGGTTTTGCCGCCATTCCTCCCTTTTGAAGCTTTAAGGCTTCTCGAGGGCTGGTGAGGGAGGCCTTGGCCTCCAACCAAGCCCCCCCCCCGGCATCTGTTTCGGGTCAGATCAATTTCCACCTCTGTTGCCAGCACGTACCACAGCTGCAGCTCACTGGGGTCTCTTCTGGCAATACAGCTTTGATATACATCTTCATTCAACCCATCTTTAAAAGCTGCTCCCTGGAATCAGCCTCAAATATGACACGCCAGCTCTCTAAATTCCTGGGTGTAGTCAGCCACTGATCTCCACCCTGATTTATGGTCTTCATCCTAATTCTGGCCTTATGTTCAGCAAGTGGGTCTTCAAACTGGCCTGCAGCGCAGTCATGAACAGCTCATAATTCATCAGCTGTGGGGCATTATCATTATGCAGAGTCACCATCCACTTTGCAGCTGTTCGCTCCAGAGCCCTTGTAACACATCTAACTTTGGCTGCTTCTGAGGAAAAATCCTCTCCATATTCCTCTATATGGCTCCAGACTTGTGCCAGGAAGAATCCTAACTCCTTGGGATCCCCCCATATTTTACTTCCAACTGAGGCATCTTTGGAGTTCTATGCCTTCTGGCAATTACACCCCCCACCAGGGGCCCCTGGGTTGCTGCTGCCTGTTGCGCCAGCCCAGGTTGATTTATGGTGGTGGCTGCTCTGATTCTTCTGGCTGGGGCTGCCTCCCCCTCCTCTCCCTCGTACCTTTGATCAGTTTGAGGTTCTCCGATAGCTTCATTTAGAAGATGCATGGCTTGAGTTACTAAAAAATTCTTTCTTTCCTTCTTTTGCCATGGCTCTTCTCTTCCATGCCGACGGGTAGTGGTCACTCCTGTAGGAGGCTTTTCCTCAGGATCCTTCCAGCCGATTCCCAGGGACCATTTGGGTTTTACAGCTGTTTTTCGCCAAGACTTAATTCTGCTAACAAGTCGGCTTCCCCTGCCGCCTCTAACAGCAGGGAATCTTGTCCTCCAATCGCTCCCAGGTTTTCTTGGTTGCTGGCTGGATTAGACATTGTGTTCAGACCCCCTCAGAAGAAAATTTATTAATTCTCTAGGTAGGCTGGTAAAGTGGAGATTCAGAATAATGTCAGCTGGTGCCCCATTCAGAATCCAAGAAAGAAGTACTTAGACTCCATTAATTAGAGAAAAGATATCTTTTACTGGAAATCATGTGGTACCAACAAAAGAATTCTGAAACTGAGAAAATGGGCGCGTAAATCACATATATAAAGTGATGGCAACATTCCCACCCCCAATAGTTCAATTGGCTCATCCAATTAAAAGTTGCATATGTCATCATATGGGTATCTCCAGGTGGTGATGAGGCCTCTGTCCGTTGACCTGACATATTTTCATAAAGAGTTGTAGCTGCTCATAGCATAGGATAGAAGCATAAGTAAGAACCTCCCCCCCCAACTTATACAGTTCTGTTTTGTAACACCTCCAGTTCATTTCCCATAACCATATCCCCCTCCTCCCCCCGTTACTTATGACAGCTGAAAGATGCAAAACAAAAGGGGGAAAAAAAGATAAAATCTTGAAGGCTGACAGCCTTGCTTTATAATGCTAATGCTGTTGTGGGCTTTTCTATCAATGAGGGGGTCTTCGAAGCAGTGGCATAGGGCTGCCATGAATCAATCGAGATTCCTCAGTTCTGGGGCGTTAACGTTGTGGAGGGTCACCATCCATCGAGCTGCTGCCCCTTCTAGGGCCAGGATGACAACTCGCACTCAGGTCCCCTGGGTTGGAAAATTCTGCCTGTATTCTTGCATATAGGTGAGGACCTATGCCAGGAAGAATCCCAGTTTCTGGGGGTCCCCATCGAATTTTACGTTAAGGGTGAGACCTTTCTCTGCAGTTGTATGTCTCTGGGTTGGCCAGTGTTAATCCCCTACTCTGGAGCAGCAAAGGATCAGGTACCTGGTATGGCTGCTGGTCCTCCGGCTTGTTCCATTGCTCGATCATTCTCAGCTGGATCAGGGGTGATGACTCGGGTTGTCTCAATCCACTTTCACTTGCTCTCCTTTGTTGGCAACCTGGTTCATCCCACACATTGAGGCCCTCCATAAATCACGATGCGATTTATGTACCATTTCAGTCAGTCATCTGCCAGTGGTTCCTCGACCCATTCTTCCTGATCAGAAAAGGCCTCCAAGCTCCATTTTCCACCTGGGTTTACCCCGGGTGAGGTTACTGCCTTGGTTCTTCCATCCCAGCTGTCTCTCTTTCCTATGCCTATAGACCATCAGGGCTTTGTGGAATTTTCGCAGGCAGTTTCAATGTCTTTGATTGGGTACACAAAGTAAGTGTCTGGCTGGATAGTTGTTGAAGTTTCTTCCCAGAATTCAGCTTCCCCTTGCTCCTTACGATATTCAGACATTTTTTGCAGAGTCTCCTCGGTGGAGTGAGGTCCTTTTCAAAGAAAAAAAATTTCCTCTCTGGGTTGACCTTCTATTGCAGATTCTGCTGTATGTAAGCACCAGACTTTTCCCTTTCAACCGATAAGAATGAACTTCTGAAAGCTAGGAATTCTTTATTGAAAGGAAGTGATCCAGGTACCAGCCAAAGCAAAATCTAAGATGCTTCCAGGCATACAGTAATAAAGGGAGTTAGAACCCCTCTCCTTATTTAGATGTGGATTTAGTCAAACAAAGAGACAACATATTAAAACCCCCCCCCCATTTTTTTTTTCTGGGAATGTATCTTAGAAAAGTTTCCCAGGAAGTTTCTTTCAGAGCTGGAATTTTTATGGTCCCTTCTCCTCTTGCTATCTCTCCAAGAGGTGACAAGTTTCTAGACATCTGGCTCCAGTCCCCCAGTTGTATATAATGTGCAAGTTATACAGATTCAATACAAGACTTCAGATATTCAGGTTAAATAAAAAAGGATTACTTGTACCAACTCCCCCCCTTTCTTCTTCCATTGAAGAATGGCAGATACACAGATCTGACATTCCCCCTCATCCCCCTCATCCTCCCACCACAGTGGATGGCAACTATGAAGGAGGACCAGATGGCTTCAGCCAGGTTCAATTCAGAATTGACACCTGGAGGGCCAGGACCCTGGGATCACCCAAGCCCTCCTGAGATCATTCCCAGGGGCAATGATTAAATGGTAGCCTGGCCTGAATCCCAACTGCAGGGGCCCCAGATAATCCACTTCATTGAGGGCTTCCTGGAGTTGAAAGCTGACCACTCTCTTCCTCACCCTAATCCTGAACAGGGAATAGTGGGGACTCAATGGAAGTTGTCCAATATGGTCAGGTCCAAAGATGGTTCTTGAGGAGGAGGTGTGAACCCTCTCCCCTTCAAGGCAGGCACAACCACTCCTTCCTGCAAAAAGGCATTAACCATCACTTGGACCCAACTAGAAGATCCTTCTGGGGGGGCCTTGATCAACTGATGGGGGAATGGCTCCAACACATGGGTCACAATAATGAGGACCTTGCCATAATCCTCAAGATCTGTAAGGGTATGTGGGAAAGACCTTGGGAGACAGGATGAAGAAAGGCTGCCTAGAAAAGAGACTGCACAGCAGCTGGAGAGGCCAAAGGATCAGAAGAGATCCTCCCTTAGTTGTTCAGACTGTAAAGGAGACAGCAGGAGAATTGTATTTCCAGGATTCTGTTTATGTGGCTTTAAAATAGCCCAGAATTAGCTCATCTGGCTGCTGCTTGTCTGGAGTACCTGATAAAGCTGAGAGGATTGATTGATGCAAACTCCCCCTACATACATTTTCCATCTATCACTCAAAGGAACTTGAGGTGTTTTTTTATTGTATTGATAATTGCCCTGACTATTTAGCCTCTCCGTGTCTCCCTCTTCTCCCTTCAGATGACTATGTCCACATTTCCAGCAAGCCCTGTGATCTCCACTGCACCACCACCGATGGACAGAGGCAGCTGATGGTCCTGGCTCGAGATGGCACCTCCTGCAAATCCTCTTCTTTCCGAGGAGTGTGCGTGTCTGGAAAATGTGAGGTTGTTAAGCATTTTGGTTTTACCCTCTTGCCTGCAGAATTCTTGTAGCTCCTCTGGCCGCCTCTCAAGGTGCTCTTTCTTCTGCTGCTTCTAGCCCATCGGATGCGATGGGGTTCTGTTCTCCCCCCACGTTCTGGATAAATGCGGAGTCTGCCAAGGGAATGGCAGCAGCTGCACGCACGTAACTGGGAGCTACCGGAAGGGAAATGCTCCACTTGGTAAGGCAGGAGGGGACCTCAGGGATGGCCGTGGCCCTGAGCAAGTTCAGGCCAAGTGGTGGGAGGATTTCCTCTCCTCCTTCTGCTGATTTTAGCCATCCCTGGTGAGTTTTTTCTTACTCATCCATGCTCTGTTCTGTAGGATACTCTTTGGTGACTCACATCCCTGCTGGAGCAACAGATATCCAGATAGTCGAACGGAAGAAATCTGCTGATGTTTTGGGTTGGTATTATACCTGGGACAATAACCATTAAACATTTATTTCTTGCATTCTGCTTAGGAAGCAAATTTCATTTTCATTTTGTAACTTAAATCTACAGCCTACCCTGGCTTCATGACCATAAAATCTCCAAATCCATCCTTGACATTTTTCTTATTTCTGTGGCTTTTCCTCCTAGCAACGCATCTGGTCTCCCCTCAAAAAATAATAATCTTCCTCCCAACTTCTCCTTGCTAGCGCTGATCACAATACCTTGGCCATGGTGCAGATGCCCATGGTGGGCTGGGCAGTTTGAGTGTCCTTTCATTCAGGCCTGACCAGTGGCTGTTTCACAGAATAACACAGAAGAGTCTGTGACCACTCCAGAAAAGGAAGTGGGTGTTGGTGTGTCTTTCAGTAACTCCTACCGTACAAATTGTGGCCTCTCATTTGGATTTTGCAGCCATTGCAGATGAAGGTGGCTCTTACTTCTTCAATGGGGATTACAGGATAGACATCCCTCAAAACTTCAATATTGCAGGGACTGTCTTCAAGTACAGGAGGCCCATGGACATTTTTGAGACTGGCATAGAATATATTGTTGCACAAGGACCTACCAACCTGGGCTTAAACATCATGGTGAGTTTTGTTTCTTGGAACATATGAATACTTGTCAGACATATGAATGTTGCCCGTCTTGTTACCAGTATGTAAATGTAGAAAATACATTGTAGAATCACAAAAGTTGGAAGATACTCTGGAGGTCTTCTAGCCCAAATACCCTGGCCTGGGCAGGAATCTTCCAGGCAAGGATTTTCTGACTTAGTAAGGCCTGTAGACAGGGAAAGCTCAGGAGAAAAGCAAGGACCATCCCCTCCTGATCTGAGAGCAAGGAGGGAAGAGAGATGACACCATCAACGCAGATTGAGCCACTACGAGGGAGGAGAGTGCCCCGTCCCCTTTCACAAGGCACACCTGGGGAGTGAGGTGTAAGGAGGTGCTGGTGGGAGGGGCATTTGTTGGGAAAAGTGTTGAATCTGTGGAGCCTCATGTGCACTTACCAAAGCCTGGAGATTGCTGGGCTCTGTCTTAATGGGGCTTGCCGGTTTGCCTGCTTCGCTGAACTTCTTGTTCTGGTTAATATTTGGGCTAACCTTAAGTAGGCTTACTGGACTACTTGCAGCCAGAGGCTTCTGAAGGTACACGTGAGAGTTCCAGAACTTGTGGTGAATGTGGGAACGTTTGGGGGCACAGTTGGAGCAATAAAGAGGCAGTTTGAACTGTTCTCTCTGTGCCATGCCCTGGGTCACCACACTTCTGTGGAACAGCCTGCCTTGGTATCCCTCCCCCTTTATTATTTCTTTGGAGACTGGGATAAACCTGGCTCTTCAGAAGACCACTGGAGGACCAAGGGGTATTAATGGGGTATTAATTACTATAATTGACTGCTTGGTCTAGTTTTACTCTGTGTGGCTGT
Source organism: Laticauda colubrina (assembly GCA_015471245.1). NCBI lineage: Eukaryota > Metazoa > Chordata > Lepidosauria > Squamata > Elapidae > Laticauda > Laticauda colubrina. Next base: position 331,458 of record BLBF01000074.1, read on the forward strand.
TAGCTACTCACAGTCAATAGGACAGCAGTGACATATAAGCCTGAACAGAGCTAAACAATCAGTCCAAAAGCGTTTAACAGACCTTGCAGCACAGCGGCCCCTCAGGTACCCCCAGGATGTACCTTAGGATTCTGGAAAGTGTGCAGAGAATTACCCCACTCTTCCTTGGTCCTCCAGTTCTATAGTCTTTTCACACAATAAAATAAAATAAAGCCCAGTGCACTTCGTGAAAAGGCCGAGGACAAGACAGGTTTACCCGGGCTGCCCGGGTCCCTTCAAGGGTGGGCAGCCCTTGCAGTGTAGACATTATCCAGGACAAGCCTGTCACCATGCATCCCTCAGTGATGAGAGCAATGTTTGGCTTTTGGGTCGGTGGCTTTTGGGGCCTTTGAGCTCCTGCCTTTTTATTTATTTTATTTATTTTGATTTGTCAATCGCTTACAAGATAATAGGTATAAGTATATACATAATTATGAATACATGAAATGGGTACATACAAGAAAAGATCATTGTAGTTTTCTGTGGTTTGGCTAGGAAATACTGGGCATGATCCATTGCTGTTTACAAGTATTGAGCCAAAGAATGTGTTAAATACGTTGGCTTTAATGGTGCAGTCTTTACCATTAGGTCCTATCAGGGGTGGGATGGACCTTGTGTCTTTTAGTTTGTTGTTTACAAAATTGTAAAAAGCGCAGGTGGAATTGGTATGTAGAAGGTTTTCCTCTTGTTTCATGTGATAATTGGTGCATTCAGTCTTTATCTGGTGGCATAAATTTTTGTATCGGCTTCTGAAATTGGCAATGTGACCAGATTTGTTTTTCCGCCAGAGTGATCTTTTTGGATTGAAGCTTCCTTATTGTTACGGGTAATCTGTTTTTTTGTTTTGTTTTGGGAGTTGTTGTTGGTACATATAGTTTGATGACTCCTTTGACTTCAAGTAAAAATATGTTGTAATGGTCTTCAACAGTATTGCATCCAGTGAATAGAAATTGCCAATCAAAGGGTGAGAGATCGTTGTCTATAAGATCAAAGTTGTCTTTTTGGAAGTTATAATTGGGAATTACATCATTGTGATGATTTTTGTGTGGATGTATGTTGAGACAAAAGTCAATCATATTGTGGTCACTGTTGGAAAAGGGTTCTTTAGTTTGTATTCTGTAAATTAAATTCAAACTATTGCAGAAGATGAGATCAAGGCAGTTGTCAAGTCTAGTATTGTTGGTTACTAGTTGTTCTAGTCCCAGATTTGTAACAGCATTGTAGATGGTTGCATGCATGGGTTCAGTTTTACATTCGTTTAGGGTCCAGTTAATATGAGGTAGATTGAAGTCACCAAGAAAGATAAAAGCGTGTGGGCAGGATGTTGTCCATTTAGTAGTGAATTTAGCTTGTTTACTTGTTCAATGTCATAATCAGGTGCTCTATAACATAGGAAGAGCAAGCTCCTGGGTAACTTGGATGTTTTTTAGATGTAAGGACTTTTTATAGAAGATAGCAACACCACCTCCTCTATGAATTTCATGATCTGATCGGTAAACATGATAGTCTCTTACTATGGTAATGGAGTCAGGGAGAGATGCGTTGAGCCATGTTTCACAGACAAACATGATCTCGAATTTAGCCATATTTAGTAAGAGGAGAAATTCAGGTATTTTATTCACAAGGCTTCTTGCATTGAGAAGCTTGCATTTAAGGCCAGCAGTAGTTGGAATTGAGGTAGTTAGGGCTGTGCGTGCCTAGTCTTGGGTGATGGTGGATTGGTTGACGTAGGGTTGTGGTTGAAGGTTTATGCTGAGTTGTAGGTTGTGTGACTTACTTTTGATACAGTCAGCACAGTAGTCAATGTTCAGGTCCTTCTCTCCATTGTCTAGATGTTTTTTTAGTTCAGTGCAGAGTACATGGGAGCGGGCATGTTTCTTCTAAAGAGCAGTGTCCCCTCCTTCACTTTACATAACAAGGGTGCGCCATTTTTCCCCTTTCCTCCAGGTTTGGAACCAAAATGGTAAAAAACCATCAATTACATACGAATACATCCTGCAGGCAAGACCTTATTTGAAAAAGCTGCCATCAATTTACTATGGCTTCTCGGAATCAGGTAGTGAAGAAAAAACGGAGTTCGAAGAAGGATACCTTTGGGGGCTCGCTCAGCTCAATGCCAGCCTGCTGGCCGCCCTCTCCCAAGAAAAGGGCCACCTGGAGAAGCTGCTTTTTGGCCAGCAAGGGCGAGGGGATGAACTGAAGCTGAGCAAAATGCAACAGACCAATGAAGTTTACCCCAGGACCCCTCTTGAGTATGGCCCTGCCCTCCCCAATAAGCCCTCCACAGGTGAGTTACCCACAACTAAGGGCAGATTTCTTCTTGTCCTGGTCCTGCCTGATGGCCATTGAAACTCTTGTGAGCTCTACAAGTTGTCTTTTTAATTTCCATGGGTGTAAATTTCAGGAAGCCCTCAAGCTGGATGGCCCTTGAGAAGAGAATCAAAATTACAGCATCCCACACAAACGCCTGTCCAACCTTCCCTTGGACAAAGGAACAGGGACTTTCAGAGCTTTGGAAACTGTCTGGATTGATGTGGCCAAAAGTATATTGGCCTTCCTTGCCACCATGTTGCACAGCTGGCAATTCATTTGGCCATCAACTACTGTTCCAAGATTTTCATGAGTTAGCAAGCCAAGGGTTTGATTTCTGTTTTCAAGTGGAAAGCATTTAACCATTGTTCTGTTGCTTTCAATTCATTTCTTGAAGGTAGCGTTTCTCAGCTGTGGCCATTTTGTGTGGGGAGTTCCAGAATTTCCCAACTAGCATGAAACACTGCTCTAAGCCATCCATGTTATTTTCAACTCGGTTCTGTCTTCTCCAGTATTACCGTACATACTCGCATATAAGCCGACTTTAGAACGCTTTTTTTTTTTCAAATTTGGGGGTCGGCTTATATGTGCATAAATCTGATTTCTGACACAAACGACATGACGATATGACACCACTTCTCAGATCACGCAATATCGATATTACCATACAGCGATATATACATACAGCACATTTCTTTTCACTCTGGGCGCCTCAATTTTGCTTTTCCTACCACCGGATATAACACGCTCTGATTGGTTCAGTTAGTCACGTGACCGCTGTAGTGTTTGCAATCGTCACATGCAACTTTGTATCCAGTTTCTCTGCATTTAATAAAGCATTCCGCAGTAAAATTCATTAAAATATAGCCATGTCTGATTTTAAAAGAAAAAGAAAGTCTTATGCTGCTTCTTTTAAACTCAAAGTAGTGAAGGCTGCAGAGGAAACAAACAACCTTGAAGCAGCAACAACCTTTGGAGTGGATGAGAGTGGGGGTCGGCTTATATGCGAGTTTTTGCAAAATTCCTCATTTTGGGGCAGTTTTTTAAGGGTCGGCTTATATGCGAGATCGGCTTATATGCGAGTATATACAGTATCCCAACCATTCACTTTCCTACCCTTTATATATCTGACACATATTCCCTCCACCTCCTTATCCAAATCACTGATGCTTGAAAAGTAGTCCTGGGCCCTGGGCCACCTCGCTGGATGCCTCTGCCCAGTTTGATGAGAAACAATTGATAAGACTCTTTTGGTACAGTTCTTGAGCCACCCATTCAATCATCATGCCATCCAGATCACATTTAATTTGCTTGCTAATCAACATGTCATCATAACAAAAGTTGGAAGGGACCTTGGAGGTCTTCTCATCCATCCAACCCTCTGTTCAACCAGGAGAATTTATACTATTCTGGACAAATGGCTGTCCAATCTCTTCTTCAAAACCTCCAGTGATATAGCCCCAACAACTTATGAAGGCAAGCTGTTCCACTGATTCCAGAAATATTGGAAGACTGCTATCATGTCACCCATAGGCCTTCTCTTTGTTAGTCTGGACGTACCCAGTTCCTACAACCATTCATCATAAGGTTTAGTCTAGGTTAGATTAGACTCCCTAATCATCTTTGTTGTTATTCTCTGCACTCTTTCTAGATTCTCAACATTTTTTTGTATCATAGTGACCAAAACTGGATTCAGAATTTGAAGTGTGGCCTTAGCAAAGCAGCATAAAGCTCTACTATAACTTCTCATGATCTTGAAATGACCCTTTTGTTGATGTAACTAGAACCAAATTGGTTTTTTTGGCAGCTGCAGCACACTGCTAGCTTACATTTAATGGTTGTCCACTAGAGCCCCAGATCTCTCTCACAGCATGCGCTACTAAATGCTTTAGAGAAGTCCAAATCTATATAAATCATTCCATCATCTATCTATTAAGAAAGTTATCCAATTATCAAAAAATGAAGTAAGACTATAGTATATAAAGATGGAGCCACAGAATGCAATGGAACGGACCTTGGAAATTAGGAGCTCCCTCGACTCCCCAGTACAGGATCCATTTCTAAAGCATCTTCAATAATATCTGCCAAAATGAATTGAAGCAACAGGAACTCCACCTCTCCTGACAAGTCACTTAATTCCATTGAATGCCTCTTACCACTTAGAAATTCCTTCTATCTCCAATTGAAATCTGCTTCCTCATAATTTTGCATGATAATCTTCAAGAAGTTAAGGGATCTGGAGCCTAACCATATGATGAATGGCTGAGGAAACTAAGTATCTCTAGTCCCAAAGGTGCTTTTTTTAGGAGGCAACTGGACTTTCTGGTTTTTCCTTTGAAAGCATTTCATTTCTCATCCAAGAAGCTTCTTCAGGTCTGGCCACATAACATTACCTTTCTCTTCTTACACTCAAGTGGCCAGGTGGATCCCCAGATTGTGTGCCACATCATCCTGAACCAAAGACAGAAGGTTTCCGGAGCCACTCAGTCTTGCCTGGGTGAGGCAAAGCCTCCTGCATCCCATCCAAGCCTCTACAGTTCTGGCAGCCCTTGGGATTCTGCTTAGTACTTTTAAAAACTTGTTAAAATTGGATGTCCTAAATCTGAGGGGGAGTTATGAGCAGTTCCCCTTTCTCTAAGATCCTAAAAGAGAATAATTTTCTTGCAAGAATCCTACTTCTTTCCCAGTCAGATCTTAGGACAATCTGTCTCCTTGTTTTTCACCAGACTCCTTACAGAATAAAAGCTGGCAAGGCCACAGAAGAACATTTTGGGACTTTGCCATTTTGGCTGAGTTGGTTTCCCAACAGATGTCCAAGTAGTTGACTGTTATTACTGTGTCTTCCTTCCACAAACATGTGGAAATGAATCCAGGAGGACTTCCTCCAGATCATCTGCCTAGTTTGGCAATATCTAACTCTACTCCAAGAATATGTTCCCCTTCCTTCTATTCCTACCTAGGTGCTCTGGCTGGACCCTCAGATTCCTGATCTCAGTGCATTTCCTTCACATGTAACGCCATGCTTCCTTCTCTTCTGTGTGACCTTGTCCTTTTGAACAAAGTGCACCCTTCAGCTCCTGCCGTCCCCCCCCCCCCCCCCCCCCGCTTCTCTCCCATATTCTGGGCATCTTTCTGGAATCCTTGGGACACATAACATTACCTTTCTCTTCTTACACTCGAGTGGCCATTACTGAGGGCCTCCATGGCTTGTGAAGCCCTTCAAATTCCTCATATGTCACCCTATCCCAGAAGAATCTTTGCCGTCTCATTCAGGAAGGGACACAGTATTCCTTGTAAAAAAAAACAAAACGTATTCCTTTGCCCATTTCATCAATCCATTTGTACAATATTTAGCAAGCATATTTTTCATCCTAATGGCTAGTGTTGTATAGCAAACAACAATCACATTCTTTGTTGGAGCAAATTATGGGCACCTTTTTCAACTGTGGGAATCTGCATGCATTTCCATGAATGTTATGCTTTATTATACCCTTAGAACACCCTTAGAACAGTCTGAAGAATTTAAATGAAAAAAATTTCTGCTGTTTGTGTTGTTCCTATACTGTGCAAGAAACAGAACTGTCTGTTAAATCTTTTTCCAAATCTGGGTTGAGTCACATTGAAGTAACTGGGTCAAATTGGGCCATGTCCGGAACTCCAGATTCTTTGGGCCAAGTAACTCTAGATTATCAAGTTTTATTTTTACAGCACAACCATGGGTTACAGATAGAGATTTACAGAGTTGGAAGGGACCTTGTAGGTCATCTAGTCCAAACCCTTGCCCTGTTGTGTTTAGCCAGCAGCAGGTAGAGTTGGCTGAGGAGACTGAGGACTCTGATGAGGGGCTGGGACCATTAGGGAGTAGACTGCTGCCTTCAGAGATTCTGGGGGTTGGCAGCAGTGATGAGGAGGTTCCCGAGGAGCCTGTGCCAAGTGCGTGCGCGCACAGGATTGATCGTAGGAGAGAACAGCTATAGCAGCACAAGTGACTCCGGAGTAAGGCTGCAAGGTAATGGCCCCTCCCTCAAGAGGATAAAAGCCCAGTTTGGAAAAACGTTCTTTGCAGATAGCAAAGAAGCTCTGAAGCTCAACTTGGTGGATGGCTTCGTTCGTGTTTAAAAAATATTGTAAATTATTTGTAAATTTGTAAAAGTTCTTATTTTTCAGTTTGGGGCAGCACGGACAAACAACTTGGCAAGGCTCTTTCTTGTCAGAGCTAATTAGTGGAAAGCAGCTTTTTATCTGTAAAAGAACAGAATTCATGATTAAACCTTGAAATGTGGGGGCTGCTGCCTTTGTCTTGTGTTTGCTCTCTGGGAACCTGGTTGGGTCAGAATACACCCAAGCAGGAGACCCTACAGCAGTGGTGGCTAAGCTTTTTGGGCTCCTGTGCCAAAAATAGTGCGCGCACTCATGTGCCAGAACCCAGAAGACAATGTGCGTGCCCCCCACACCCCTTACGCATGCACGTGCAATTCCCCAACCCCTTACCTGCACTGCGCCTCCAGCTGATTTTCGGCCTCCCAGGCTTTTCAGCCTCCCAAGCTTGAGGGAGGCCTGTTTTGTCTCTTTCAGTATTAACATTATTCTTTGACTGGCCTTCAGGTACTTTGGAAAACAGGTTGACCCCTTCCTCTCTGTGGCAGCCCCTCAACTATTGGAAGACTGCTATCCTGTCTCCCCTGGTCCTTCTCTTCCCTAGACTAGCCATGCCCGGTTCCTGCAACTGTTCATTGTATACTTGAGCCTCCAGTCCCCTCATCATCCTGGTTGCTCTTCTCTGCACTCTTTCTAGAGTCTCAGCATCCTTTTCTATAGTGTGGTCACCAAAACCGGATATACTGTGTGAACCCAGCATTATGTCTCAACCTCAGAAGTCTCCATCTACATTGTGGAATTGTAAAAATCGGATTTACAATCCTTACCTCAAGGGTTTTCTGGATCACTACAGTAGAACAATGGGAGTGTGAGCCCAACTGACATTTTCCATTTCACTTTTTGAATTTGACCAATTGTTCACTTCAGTTGCCTTTGATTTTTTTCCCTCCCCTTTTTATTCCAGAATCAAACACAACTAAAACCAATTATAAGGTGGAAGGAAAGAATGGAAGTGAACTGGACTCCCTTCTCTCTTCCGAAGAGTTCCTTTCAGAAAATGCCATCATCCACAGCTTTGGGGATAAGAGATCAGATTCGAAAGAATCCATCTGGAACAAGACCTTGAACAATATTTTTTCTCCCATGAACCCAATCAACACCTTTGGGCCTGAAATAGACCACTTGTATGTTGACTACGATGACAGTGATGAGCTGCTGGCTTATGCTGCTAATGGTACTTTTATGGAGCTGACCCATGAGGAGGCCAGCAACACATCTTCGGAGATCCAGCTCTCCAATGCTACTATTTCTAATGCTGGTGCCCAGGGGAACAGAACCCAGAAGGCCAGGTAAGAACTAGGGAAGTGAAATTTTGCTCTGAGGTTGCTTCTGATGCATTTCAAGATGAAGGCCTGTACAGTAAATTGGATGGATACTGTTATTTTAAAAAAAAGTTGAGTTCCAAAAATAACCAGGTGTAAAAAAAGAAGGTTGTTGCACATTTATTGTTACCTCCATAGAAACTTATTCCGAGTGAAGACCTTTTCTGTCCTCAGAGCTGTCCTTCTTCACTTCTCCAAGTGAAGACCTTTTCTGTCCTTCCCTCCTTAGAAGCAGAAGTGATGGTACATGAGAATGGCCTTGAAGGAAAAGAGAAGGAGGGAATGATCAGACAAGCAAGGCAGCAGCCCCCAGTGGTCTAACATTCAGAGGAAGAACCTTAGGAAGAACAAACCTCCCCCCAACTGATAGACTTGCTTGTTCTATTAATGTAGCTTTACAAAAAGTAGAATTGTCTTATCTGGCTGTGTTCCCGATCTAGCTTACCTGGGAGGGTAGTCCTAGGAGAGACTTGTTTCTCTTCTATCTTAATATATACAGGGCATGTACTTTTTTTCCTGGAAGAGGAGGAAAGGGCCACCAGACCTCAAAAGGTCTAAACATGGTGATCTGGCAGGAAGAGCTGTTGGACTGATGCTTGCTTGAGCCCAGCACACAAAATCTTTGAACTTTACATAACTTCTCTTCTTTCATTTCATTTCATTTCATTTCATTTCATTTCATTTCATTTCATT
>BLBF01000074.1:339989-367246 GCA_015471245.1 Laticauda colubrina
TTTCATTTCATTTCATTTCATTTCATTTCATTTCATTTCATTTCATTTATCCCTTTCTTTTTCCTTCTCTTATTTGAGCACTAAGCCTTCCCTCTTCTTTCCTGTTCTGTTCCCACAAGAAGGAGGAAGGAGACGTATGTAGCTTTGAGTATGTGGAGCTTGTGTATCAAATGATAGCCTATATGTGTAGATATTACTGGAAGATTAAATTTACATAATGGAATGCCTTATTTTATAGGCAGTTAATTTGGTTTAAGAAAGATCCAAACCATTGGTTAACACGTTTGGAAAATTGAACATTGCATAGGATTCTTATGTTTTGTTTTTCTCTTTCTTTGTTTGAAGAGAAACACCTTAAATTTAGGATTGACTTCCTTTTGGTAATTATGGTAATTTTGAAAGTAAATGAAAAATGCAAGAAAACAACCAAATCAGAGAGCACTAAGGACCCCTAAATGAAAATGTATTACAATGAGGTTCTTTAATATCAAATCTTTCTTCAAATAAAAAGCAAGAAAGATACACTGCTATTAATGATCTTTCTGGTTGTTTGCTGGAACAGAACCTAGAGAGAACAGGTAGGTTCTTTTCTTGGGTGGGGGTTCTGGAGTCATTTGGAATTGAAGCTGTTTCAGTCCCAGATAACCTGGGCCTTAACTGGAATCTGGGTTTTGCATCCTGGCTTTTTTAAGCCTTATCCTCAGAAGATGGATATAATTCCTAAGACATTTGGAGTATTAAGGGGAAAACCGCAAGATTGGCAAGGATTAATTGCAGAGGAGACTTAACTAGGCCAGGCAAATTTCCAAGCCAAGCAGTTCAAAGTCAAACCAAAGATATACATGCCAAATCAAAGGAGACAAAGTCATAGTAAATTAACATGCTGGCATTGATTTACACAAGCCAGATGCTGGAATTGCTTCTTAGTAAGACACCCTTGTTTCCAGAACAACTTTCTCTCTGCTGAATATACACAGCTGTAGTCTAGCCTTGCTCAGTGTCCGGCTGCTTGCTCACAAATTGCACACTTTGGTGAAGTGCAGAGATCCCTGGAGGAATTTCTGGGGTGAGGGGTAAGTGTGTGCCTGGGGCAGCCTATATTGCAATTGAGTCAGACCCTGAAGGCACAGAATATAAGGAACAGACAGAATCATCCAAACTTGGCATAAAGTATGGTTTGAAATTGGGGAGATGATTACGAGCAATTTTTCAGCCCAACTCAGAATGCAATTCTTGATTTTGAAAGAGCTGCTGTCATTCATTCCAAGCTCACATCTGCCTTCTTGAGTCATCGTACCTTCTTCTTCTTCCTAGTTGAGAAGGAAGTGAGCATTTTGTGGCTCGGTGTGTCACAGAGCTCAACCACTGGTGGTCTGTAGTGTAGGAGCATGACCTTGTCTGACTCATGTGAGGCTACCCTATAATCTCAGCAGCAAATTAAAGGGTCTGCTTTTTATACCACAGCCCTGTAACCAAAACCACAGAGGGTGTGGTGTCTTCTGTGACCTTCTTAAGCCAGACTGAGTTCAGATATACATTATAAGACTAGTGTCTTCTTTCCTAGAACTTGCTTAGCTTGGTCACTCCAGCTGGTTTTCACTGAAGATGCCAATCTATCACCATTTGCATATCTAGCAATCTAGGAAGAAATCTCTTTTTTAACTCCTAGTGAACTCCTAGTGTAATTATTGAGAAATATCACAAAAGACGTAGCCTTGTGATTTATTTGTGGGAGGCTGCTACTAGCAATGTCCCTTTGGGGGATTCTCTGATTTGATTTTTTTGAGTGGTCACCCACAGCAATAAATTGAGCATGTACCCTCTGCTTGAATGTGTAGACAGATGATCTTACAAGCCATATAAGGGATCAGAAGTAAAAAAAAGAATACCTTGAATAGGGCCCAGATCCCTGATGGCAGCCAATGTAACTCCCACAAAAATAGGTGTTTCAAGTCTTTTTCAGATCTTATTCTGATATAGATCGTGGTTCTCAGACCTGCTCCAGTCTGATCTCTTAAGGAAGTAAAACACTTGATGCCATTTGAAGTGAAAAGGCCCTTTTACTCAGGAATCCTGTTTGCAGGAGAGTCAAGTAGAAACTAAAATTCCCGTGCACCAGTACAAAACTAAAACCCCTGGTTTTCCCCCCCCCCCCCCCCCCATGGTCCATCAATGTGTAGCCAATCCACCATCACCTAGGGAAGCTCCGAGATGTTTTGGGCTGGTGAATTTCCACACTCAGGGCAAACAGCCTTGAAGATGCCAGTGCACCAGCATGAACCGGATTCCAAACAGCTCTGTTCTTCTTCAGCTGGCAATTCCACCCTCCCAGTTTCCTGCCCTAAAGGTACACAGCAAAGTGCCCATTTGTTCTCCGCTTCCTTTCCCTGGTGCCAGCAAGTTGCCAAACCAAAGCTGATGGTTCTGACAGCCTGTCTTCCCTTAACAGGGACCTTAGTCCTGCAAAACAAATGGAAAGACACAACATAAAAGAGAAACAATTAGAGTAGGGTACTATTTCGGTTTATTGAGATACTGATTGTGGAAGCGTTTGAGAAGCTTGGCTGCTTTAATATGTTTAAGGTCCACCCATTCATTTTCTGAGGGAGGGAAGTCCTTCCACACTACCAAATACCGAAGATTTCCTCGGTGACTATAGGAGTCTAAAATATTCTTAATTTCAAAATGTTGTTCCCTTCAATCATGAGGGGTTTGGGTGAGGGTGGTGGCTGAATTGGGTGTCACAGGGATTGAGTTCCTGATTTCAGTAGGCTACAATGGAAAATTGGGTGAATAAGCCTAAGGGCCTTCAGCAGTTTGAGATCAACCAGGTTGATAATTCTCTTGATGGGGAAAGGGCTTGAGTCCCAGTTTTCTAGGTTGCCTGGTTTGTATGTAATTGGTAGACAGATAGATCCAGTCTCTTATTTTGAAGTCTTTGGGCTTTGTTTGTTTTTTGTCTACCTGTTTTTTTATAAATCTCTCTTGCTTCCTCAAATGATTTCCCTGACAACAGCCCATGAGTCTTGTAGTTGGGCAACCCAATCCTTTAGGGATGAGGTGTGGGCGGTGGTTAGGGCAGCTCGGGCATGGGCACAAAGTCTTCTCCTGTGGCCATTTTGAAAGGGGTGAATCCGGTGCTGCTATGTACTATTATAGGCCATCTCAGTAAATGGCAAGAGGTCTGTCTAATAGGCTGGACTCAAAATGTTCTTGTTTGGAGAACAAATCAGTAATCATCCAAATTATGGTGTTTTTGGAACTTTCTGGGAGCTCCGCTATAAAGTCCATAGAAATTTCCTTCCAAGGGGTGTTGGGCTCTTCCACAGGTTGGAGGAGTCCTGATGTTTTCTTGCTGCTGTTTGGCTGAAGCACAACCTGGGCAGATAACCACGTAACTTTGAATGTCTTTTTGAAGGGATGGCCATCAGAATTGGCATTTAATCAGGTGTAGTATTTTTACAAAGCCAAAATGTCTGGCTATTTTTGAGTCATGGCTTTTCTCCAGAATTAGTAACTTTTAGGTTTCTTTCTTTGCCCCCACCCAAGCTAAACTTCCTTGCAATGTGCATTTGTTCTTGTCTAATGCCATCTTTAGGGTGCTTGCTATTCCTTCTCTCACCTGAGGTTCTGCTTTGCCTGCTTTCGGGTGGTAACCAGAGCTGCAAGCTGGTGAGATGGAATAACTGGTCTCACTTTCCTGTTTGGAGCTGTTGCATTGGGACATCCTTGAAAGTGCATTAGCTAAAAAATTCCCACCAGTGGCACAGGATTAGCAGAGGGTGAAATTAAACAGATGAAAGTACTGAGCCTACCAGACTAGCTTGGGTGATAGCCGCCAGGACATATTTAGGGCTTCTAGATTCTTGTGGTCAGTCCACACCTTGACAGGGATCTTGCTCCCTTCCAGAAAGTGCCTCCACTTTAAGGTGGATCAGTGTATCACATAAGCCTCCTTCTCCCAAACTGCCTACCTCCATGCAGTATCAGTTAGCTTCTTGGAGATGTATGCACACCACTTCAGGGCACGCTGGCTGTTCTTTTGTAGAAGGACTTCCCCACCACCATATCACTGCCATCTGCCTGAATGATAAGGGGCTGAGTTTTTTACCACCAACATGGCAGCAAATGACCATTTGAGTTTTTCAAACTCTGCCTGGCACTCTATTAACCACTTCAAGGGCTGGTTTGATTTGAGTTTCCCCTCCCCTTCATCTTTAGCATATTGGTGATGGGGAGGGTGATTTGGGTGAATGACAGGATCAATTGGTAGTAAAAGTTTGCAAATCTCAAAAAGTTTGCAGTTGCTTTTTGGTACAGGCCAGGGCTGACTCCAGCACTGCCTTAACTTTCTCGGGGTCCATCTCTCTACCCTCATAGGAAATGCAGTAACCAAAAAGTCAATTTTGCTCTGATGGAACACATACTTCGAAAGTTTAGGAGCCCTAAGTTTTTTTGAGTACCACTCTTAACTAGTTTCACATGCTCTGCCATAGATTCCATATAGATCAATATGTCATTCAGATAGACCAACATGCTCTTATACAGTTGTTCATACAGCACCTCATTTATCAGCTGTAAGAAAACCATAGGGGCCCCTTGTAACCCAAAGGTGGGGGGGACACTAAATTGAAAACACCCTAAGTGACAATTAAATAGCAGTAGCATTTAGACTTACTGCTTCACAATTATATCCCCTTATGGCCCTCAACAATCTGGGTCCTCATTTTACTCACCTTGGAAGGATGGAAGGATGAGTCAATCTTGAGGTGGTCAGGATCAAATTGCTGGCAGTCAGCAGAATTAGCTTGCAGTCCTGCATTCTAACTACTGCTCACTGTGGCTCTTAAAAGCAGCTTTCTACTATTTATTTGTCAGATACTTTATGACACCTAGTTTATCTTGCCAAGTCCAAATACAGCGTAGGAATTTGGTTTTGATGGAGCCACCTTATTTCAGAGGAACATACTGTACATCAAGAATAAACTTCCTTGTAGAAAGATGCATCAACCTGATGACAACACAAATGTTGAAACTACCTGGATCAAAGGATGAACTAATAGAAAAGACGTCTTGCTGCAGACTATGAAACCAGTCAGAAGAGGATTATATATACAGGAAACTGAGTGATACCATGTTTGTGATGGGACCAGACTCAAGGGGCAGACTGTGCAGAGAGAGACAATCCAACACAGGAGTGTCAAGCTCAATTTCACTGAGGGCCACATCAGGGTTCCTTTTTACCTGGGGGGTACTGGGTGGGTGTAGCCAAAGTGGCCAGCTCAATGACACTCATGTCAGGGACATCTGTGGTGGCCTGTGTGCCCTGTGAGCAAAAATGGAGCTTGGAAGGGCTGCATGTGGCCTTCCTGTGCTCTGTTTTTGCTTGCAAACAGTTAATAAAACCTGAAAAGCGAAAATGGAATTTCTTGAAAATGCACAAAAAGAAAGGCAAATTCTAAAGAAATAGACATGGTTGAACAGGCAGCTCCAAGAGCTGAGATGAACTGAAACTAAAGGACAAAAAAGCACTACAAATTATAGAAGGAGGGACACATAACTAAGGCATAATATGAGACAAGAGACAAAAAGGACAGTTGCAAAAAATCGAAAGAGGGACACATAACTAAGGCTGAATATCAGCAGATAGGCTGAATCTGCAAAGGTAAGTCAGGAAAGCACAGGCTCAGATAACAAAAAAAACAAAGAAAAAGTTTTTTTCAACATATAAATAACAAGAAAAAAATAAAGGAAACTGTTTGTTCACTAAAGAGAGAAGATGGCAAAGAAGTAACAGGCAGCGGAGAGAAAACACAGCTGCTTAGCTCTTTGTTTGCATCAGTGTTCATGTAAAAAGAAATTATAGCCCTATGACCGATGACAGACTGGAAATAAAAATTAAAATAAGCAAAAAAGTGGTAAGAGAACACCTGTCTGATCTTGGCGAATATAAATCACTGGGACCTGAAAGATTACATCCCAGAGTTCTGAAGCAGCTGGTAAATATTATCTCAGAACCATTGTATCATATCTTTCAAAAATCCTGGAGCACGGGGAAAGTACCTGAAGGTTGGAAAAGAGCTGATGTGATTCCCATTTTCAAAAAAGGAGAGAGAAAAGCAGACCCAGGAAACTATAGACCAATCAACCTAACATCAATACCTGGGAAGATACTGGAAAAAATAAGCAAAGAAAAGATCTATGAACATCTAGAAACAAATCAAGTTATAACTAATAGCCAGCAGTGGTTTGTTAAAAACAGATCATGCCAAACAATCTCATTTCATTATTTGACAAAGTGACAAAATTAATAGATTAGTAGAAATGCTGTGAATATAGTATACCTAGATTTCAACAAAGCATTTGACAAAGTAGACCTTACAAAGTATCTTACTTCTTGGTAAGGTAGAAAAAAGTGGGATAGATAACATCACCACCAGAAGGATTTGTAACTGGCTGACAAACCAAACTCAATGAGGAGTACTTAATGGATCTACGTTTACATGGAGGGAAGTAAGCAGCGGGGTAACACAAGGCTCCGTCTTAGGCCAAATACTCTTCAATATCTTCATAAACAACTTAGATGAGGGAAACTCATTACATTTGCAGACAACACTTAGTCAGCAGGAATAGGGAACACTCCAGAAGACAAGATCTAAAATATCAAAAGGTACATGTACAGATAAGGTGATCCCTGGCTCAAAAATAGTGAAACAGTGAGAGGGACTTAGCAGTCCTAGTGAATGATCAGCTTAAATATGAGTTAGTAATAAGCAGCAGCAGCCAAAAAAGCTGATATAATTGTTGGTTGTATGAACAGGCATAGTATCAAACACATGAAGTATTAGTACCACATTATAAATCCTTAGTAAGACCACATCTGAAATACTGCATCCAGTTTTGGTCATCACATTACAAAAAAGATGTTGAGACTTTGGAAAAAGTGCAAAGAAGAGAAAATAAGATGATTAAAGGCCTGGAGACTAAAGGCCCGGTCCCACTGGCCGATGGATGCAAAACATATGCATAAAGGACACAGCGGCCGAGCAAAATTTCGGGGGTGGCTCCATCCGTTGTCATCCACTCCAAAAAGTGGTGAAAATTTGCATAAACAGAACGGAAAAGAACGGACGTGTGTATATGTAGCGGGGATGTTAAACGGATGTTCATAGGAAGCCTAGCAGATGAAAGCGGATGGAAGCAGATGACACCTCCGAAGGGGTTCTGGGGGAGAATTTCAAAGTGGACGCATAGCGGATGAAGCGGATGCATAGCGGATGAAGCGGTTGCATCACAGACGCCTATAGGAAACAAAGGGGATGCAGCACGGATGTATATCGGATGCAAAGCGTTCACTGCGCATGCGGGGAGTATGAATTGCGTCAGCTCTGCGGATATAAAAGGATGCAGCACGAACGCAGTCAGCATACAGGGGAAAGACGTGCTGCCACATACATCTTGCAGGAACACCATGGTTCATCAGTCGGGCAAGAAGAGGAAGCCCGTGCCTACTTGTTCAAGCCCTGGCAAGGTGAAGAAGGCCAGAACCAGCAAACCACCCCCTGGCACTGACTCTGAAGCTGCTGCTGCTGCTGCTGCTGCTGCTGCTGCTGTGGTGGACCAGCCCCAAGGCCCTCAAAGCCCTGCTGCTGAAGGCCCTGCTGCTCAAGCCCCTGAAGGCCCTGCTGCTCAAGCCCCTGAAGGCCCTACTGCTCAAGCCTCTGAAGGCCCTGTTGCTCAAGCCCCTGAAGGCCCTGCTGCTCAAGCCCCTGAAGGCCCTGCTCAAGCCCCTGCCAGAGGGAGGAAGAGGCAAGGGAAGGAGAAGGGAGAGGGGAAACAGTACACTGTTTCCGAGAAGCATGAGGATGAGGTGCTGGAATGGCTGAGGGAGAACGACTCTCTGGAGTACCTCTGGAGAAAGGGCCACAGACTCTATCGCAACACCAAGAAGAAACAGGCAGAGAGACAAGGCAGAGAGCCTGGGGTACACTTCAGAAGTATTCCTCGGATGGTGGAAGCACATGCACACCTGGTATGGCAAGCTACACCTCAGGAAATCTGGTCAGGCCGCTGTCAAGCTCACTGATCTGGAGATGTACATCATGGCCAGGTGCAGTTTCCTGGAGGGTGAGATCCGCCACTGAGGAGCAGCCCCTCTGACACACCTCTCCCTCAGACAGCCCACAGACAGTCAGTCCTCTTCCAGCCTGGAGCCAGCTACCCTGTCCAGGCAGGTGTTTTCAGAGGGCCCCACAGCAGAGAACCCCCCCAACTGCTGCACTCCCCATGCCGGCGGACTTAGAGGATCCCGTGGAGGATGACGCCCTGCTGTCACAAATGGAGGAAGAAGCAGCAGCCACCAGAGGCCAAACCACCCCCACCCCCACCACCAGCTCCAGAGGATGCAGGCAGAGAGGCAGACTGGAGGGCCAGGACCACATTGTGCTGTTGGAGATCAGGGACACAATGAAGACCAGCACAGAACTTCTCTCTCAGCTGGTCCACTTGGACAGAGCATCCTCGGGCCGGAACACCTTCATCACCTACGTGAGCCAGACCCTCAGGGACCTGCCCAAGGCCCAGTACCAGGTGATGAAGCAGAATATCACAGCACTTCTGCACAACCCTCAAGGCCCAGCTGAAGCTGCTCCTACCCAGTCCAGGTCTGCTCCTCCACCCCAGGCGATGTCACAGCCCTTCCATGGCTTTCAACAGCCCCTCACCCACCAAGGCTACGACTACCAGGACTTCCCACAGCAGAAGCAGAACTTCCCAGTCCAGGCCCAGGTTCATCGGACACCACAGACACCAGTCCTCACCCAGCTGCAGAGCAGACAGCCCCACTACACTCCTCCTTCCTCCACCCCACAGCCAAGCCCGTCAACGGACAATTTGTCATCAGTATTGGGCCTGACATCTCAAGTCTTTGATGAAGGGCCTCTCAACCTCACGGGACTGAGTCAGCTCTTGGATAACTTCCTGAACACACCACCACCTGTTGTACCCTTGGGACCAAGCACCCCAATGGTGCCTCAGACCAGCACTCAAGACACAGCTACCTCCATAGTCCCTGCCCGCTTAACAGCTGAGACCATGGACATGACTCAGAGTGACTGAGAATAGTGTCAGAAACTGAGTTGTTTACTTGTTAAGTTTATCTTTGCTTAAGACACTTTACTTGGTTCATTTTACTTTTTTAATAAAGTCATAAAGTTTACCTAAGAAAGTTTATCTTTGCTTAAGACACTTAATACAGTTTACTTGGTTCATTTTGCTTATTTAATAAAGTCATAAAATTTACCTAAGAAAGTTAACAAAGCTCATCCTTGCTTGAGACACTTAGTTTACTTGGTTCATTTTTTTATTTGATAAAGTGTTGGTGAAAACTTTGAAAAAATGGTTAAGCCTTTACATGCTTGTGGGATAGATAAGGATAGTTGTGGGATAGATAAACCTCCAGTGCAAGCATAGTGGGACTGTATGATCCACCATCCCAGCGATCCAGATGATTTTCTCCCCCTTTTTATAGAAAATATCGGTTGTCTGCTAGGTGTCCTTCTACATACTCTAGACATACTGCAGCCATCCTAAAAATACAAGATACATCCCAGATACAAACGTTTTGTCCGTCTATTTCCGTGCTACTAACGCTGTGTAGACGTTCCGTGTACCTTTTGTTTCCTCCCTCTTTCCGTTTTCAGCTGCAGTGGATGTGAGTTGAGGGGATGGCCAGAGGATGCAGAGAGGATACAGCGGACGTTTAATGGATGATAACGGACATAGAACATTTGTTGCCCGTATATTTTGCAGATGTACATCGTATGCGGCAGAAAGTTCATCCGTTCACAAAGTTTTGTGCAGCTCAAAACTTCTTGCGCGGATGAAATCACAGTGGACGGATGCTCGACGGATAGAGCGTATGAAATACGTATGCAGTGAGTACATAACAGATGATAGCATTTTCCAACGGATGGCAAGCTTTTTTTTAACGTTTTACATCGTCTTTGCATCCGTAAGTGCAGTGGGACAGGGCCTTAAAATGTATGAAGAACGGTTGGAGGATTTGGGTATGGCTAGTCTAAAGAAAAGAAAGACTAGGGATAAAATGAATAGTCCAGTATTTGAGAGGCTGCCACAAAGAGGAGGAGGTCAACTTATTCTCCAAAGCACTCGAGGTCAAGACAAGAAACAATAGATGGAAACTAACCAAGGAGAGAAGCAACCTGAAACTAAGGAGAAACTTCCTAATAGCGAGTTAATTAACCAGTGGAACAGCTTTGCATTCAGAAGTTGTGAGTGCTTCATTCATCACTGGAGGTTTTTAAGAAGAGACTGGAAAGTCTAAAATAGTATAGGGACCCTTGAGTTTAGGGACTATAAGACTTCCAAAGTCCCTTCCAGCTCTATTCTGATTGCTTAAAGTGATATTATTCCACAGAGCAGGCACCATCGCCAAGAATGGTCCTCTTCTTCGGTTCCACAATAGATGGGGCCTGAAGTGTGTTCACTCTAGCTAACCTGATCAGATGGCCAGATGATGGTCCCTCAAATTATCAGGCCTGATGCCCTGTAGCTAATTGGCAACCAGTGTAGCTCATGAAGCAGTGGGGATATGTGTGCTTCCCATAGCATCCCACAGACTACCCATCACTGCCCTGTGCCCCTGCATTCTGGACCAATATAGCTTCCAAGTGATTTTCATGGGCAAGCCTCATGAAATATTACAGGCCCATACTGCAGCAATCCAGTGGAGAGCAATCCAATGTATGAGTGAGTACTTGAAGGCCCTTCCAGCCAGGAATGGGTGCACCTGAGGCACAAGGTAAGCCTATACCTGCTCTTTGAGCTGTGAGTCCAAGAGGACCCTTATATGGCAGATGATGGAGGGTCCCTGGAACCAAAGGAGTCAAACAACCCAACCTTGCAGGTATTCAATCTATTGATAGCAATTCGGGGTTTTCCATCCCCAGAGAGTTTAAGGAAAGTTTGGATAGACACTTGGTGAGGATGACTTGATTGGTTTGTTGACCTTTGCAGAGGATTAAGCTAGATAGTCCTTGTAACTGAGCTCAACAATTCAAGGCATTCACAGTTTCCAGGAAAAGGTGTAAAAGCAGCAATACTGGACTGACTTCTCTTCAAGAGTTTTCCCCAATATGCTTTTTCAGGAAGCAATTGGACTTTCTGGGTTTTTTAAAAGACATTCTGCTTTTCGTCCAAGAAGCTTCTTCAGTTCTGATGGGATAGTGGGGAATGGAAGGATTTATATTCCTTGCTGACAGCATATAAAAAGAATATAAATTCTTCCATTCCCCATTATCCTGTCAGAACTGAAGAAGCTTCTTGGATGTGACATCTTCAAAAGAAAAAAATAAGGAAGTCCAGTTGCCTCCTGAAAAAACACCTTTGGGACAACTATGGATGACAAAGAATCCCTACAGACTTCAAGAGTTTTGTGCAGGCCATCATTCTTACTACCTTCCCTCTCCCACCACATATTTTCTGTTCAGCCTTGCGCTGACATGCCTCCGGTTTTTTTGTTGTTCTTTTTCCTTGTTGCTTTTCTTGAATGAGCCTATGGCATTGCCTTTCAACCTTTTCTCACCAGTCCTGAAAGACTTTCTCCCCTCAGTCGCTGGTGCTCCAGGAAGCAAGTGCCAATAGTCAGGTATCTGAAGAAGGTGAATGGAAAGAAGAGGAGAGACTCCTGACAATAACCCTGACCTGAGCCCTGAAGGGCTTCAAGTGGGAACCAGCATCTTAACTGCACCCAGAAGCCCACTGGAAGCAGCTTATGGGAGTTGCATCCACAACTGTCCACATCTTTTTGGACCAGCTGGGGTTCCAAGTGGTCTTCGAGGACAGCACATTGCAGGGGTCCATTTGGGGGTGACCAAGGCATGAGTCACCCTGAGTAAGTCCTCCCAATCCAGGAAAGGCTGTAGGAGCCTCACCAGCATTGCAGGCAAAATCTGCCCAGCATCAGGAGTTCGATTTTGACAGGCTCAGGTTGACTCATCCTTCCATCCTTCCGAGGTCTGTAAAATGAGAAGCCAGACTGTTGTGGACTAACATTTCTAAACTGTTCAGAGAGCGCTGTGGAACAGTTATATAACTCTGAGTGCTACTGCTAAAGGTTGCAATTGATGCACAACAAATCTGTGCAAAAGTCCTCCTGCCCAACACTGCCACCTGTTCCTTTAACAGGAGCCATGAGTCCAGGAAGACCCCAAATTCTGTACAAGCTGTACCTGGACCAAAAACTAAGAATGAATCAAGAACTCTGGATCCATGGGGGCTTAAAACCCAAAGCCACTTGATCTTGCTAGGGTTGGGTCCTCCTCTAGGCACCAAGAAAGGATCTCAATAGTATCACTTGGTTGGCCAGGACTAGCAGAGACGTGTATCTAGTCATCTCCAGCATACAGACTGTACTTAAGCTTGTGCTGGCAGATGGCCTCACCCGGTGGTTTAACTCTGGGGATAAATAATGAAAATTGTGGGGCGGGAGAGTCCTTCTAAGAATTTCTCTACCTTGTGCAAGGATGTGTTTGTTTCACTGGTGTTTCAGTAGCTAAAATTTGATTTTCTTGCCATTGATAGTTTGCAGACTAGAGAAGTTGATTGTATAATCCTGATTGCATTTTTAGTTCATCAGGTGGAGCTTTTCAGGATTATGCTCAGGCAGTTTTTAGTTTGAAGATTTTTGGGGATCTTCTGGAATGTTTTTGACTCCGATATGAAAAACTTCATGCAGTGAAATTGCATCCATGTTTCCTCTGATGTTGATCTCAGGATTCCATGTGACTTACTCCCAGGGAGATATGCAGCCAAGCTATTTAAGCCTAAAAAGCAAGAGTGAGAGGGGGAAATCCAACATGGTTACGACTTTTGCAGTGGCTGGGGGAGGAGTGGGCTAAGGAAGAAACCTTCAGTCCCATTGTGGAGAGGAAAGGAATTATTCCAGAGCTTCTGCTGTCAAGAAATGTGATCAGCCCTGATTTGGCAATTCAGAGACAGGACTTCTCTGCACTCCATCCTGGGCCAATTTTCAAGCAGTGAAGCAGTTCTGTGGGTATCTGTGAACATCAGTTGTGGGAAAAGTGCAGGGCTCTTGCCCTGGGAGAGGAATCCTTGGACTTCAGCCCATGACCCACCCATCAGCTGGGGTGGGTGGACAATCTGGAACACAGGTATACACACACACACACATCAAAAAAGTCTACACCACCACAAAATGTATTCCTACTCCACAATTTGTGCTATCTATATACCATATTATTTTTGCTTAAAACAAAGAGTACGAAGCAGAACTAAAATACACAAAGACCTACAAGAGTCCACATGGATGGATATGCACACTCTTCTTCTGCAGATTGTGTAACATTCTGCATGTTGTACATATTTTCTTAATATCTTTATCTTACTCCTGCAAATATACATCTACGTATATTTATTTTGGCTTTGCTAATCCAAAGGAAAGGCCTGGGTTTCTTCAGCCTTCTCCAATTTGCTTCCTGTCCTTTTCAAAACCTGTGTGCCATCTCTCGGATAGCAGTCAGCACTGGCCTTTCAACCAGCATTGGCCTTTCATCCCTTCGGAGCAGAACTTTCAGAGAGGAGGGAGGACCAGGGTTGCATGAGGAGCATGTGGTCCATTCCGCTAGAAAGTACCAACAAGTTCACCACTGGCTGGAGTTACACATATAAAGTGAGGATGTTGTGCCTGTATCAACACTGTTAAGCAACAGTGACTGATAGAAGATTTGTAGCTCAGGGTTGACATGAGGGATCCTCAGTTCTCTCTGAGCTGGCTTGTTTTCTTGCAGATGTTTCATTACCCAACTAGGTAGCATCATCAGTGCTAGACAGAGAGCACCAAGGACCCCTCACTGATAGAATGCTACAACATCCTGACCAGAAACTGACTACCTTCCCCAAAGGAGAAGGAGAGAGGAACTGGTGTATAGGCAGCTACAAGCTTACCCTCCCCACATCTACCATATAGACCAGTGAAGTGAGAGGAGCCTTAAATGAAGGAAAGCAGAAGGAGATGCACCCTGAAGGCACCAGGGCTGTTGCATTGGTCTTGTCTTCTGGTGCATTCCTCCTCCTCCTCCTCCTCCTCCTCCTCCTCCTCCTCCTCCTCCTCCTCCTCCTCCTCCTCCTCCTCCTCCTCCTCCTCCTCCTCTATCTCCTTTTCATTTTCTTCTTTCATTCCCCCTCCCCTTCCTCCTCTTATTACCATTACTACTACTACTACAACTACTACTACTTCTCCTGGAGGTTCGAAGTAGAAACCCCCATAATTGGCAGGTCATTTCATGACATGAAGCCACTTGGTGTAATGACCAATTTTTATTCAGGGACTGGACAGAATTGAATTCACTTCCTAAAATGCGCCCTTTTCTCAGCTTAAGTTCTTCCTCAGAAATGGTTGAATGACCCTTTTCCAGCTCTCAGCAATATACCTTCTGGGAGGGGGTCTCCACCTTGGGACACCCCTCCTCCACAGGGACTCCTCCCTCTGCTCTATTCAGAACATCAGAACTTGTGGGTGCTCCATCACTGGAGATTTTCAAGAAGAGACTGGGCAGGCATTTGTCTGAAATGATATAAGGTCTCTTACTTGTGTAGAGGGTTGGATTAGAATATCTTCAGGGTCCTTCCAACTCCGTTATTCTATTATTTCTAGTGATAATAGAGCTGGTCTGGACCCATCCAACTGGAAGGGGTGTCTTTGATAGACCATAAAGGAGTCATTATGTGAAGTGGCATTACAGCATGAAATCAGCTGTTTTGGGCCTATAATAGACAAATCAGATAACGTGTGTGTGTGTATAAATGGAAGTGTTTCTGCTTGTGGGTATTTTTATCCCATTCTCTCTATTTCTAGACAGCGGAAGCTCTGCCAATAACCGGGCTGGGGATTCTGCTGGGGGAACAGGACAGGTATGTTTTATTACAACCAAATAATCCAAAACAGTATTTTTAAAGACAATACCTTCCTAAATTCAAACTTTTGGCCCCAAACTTTTCTCTCTCTAAAATTGGCTGTGCCAGAAAAGCTCTCCTTGCTTCATTGGGCCTTTTTGTTCTTTAGGAACCGGCTGAAGCTCTTCCGGAAGGGCCAGAATATGAGCCCAGCCGACATGTACCGCTGGAAGCTCTCTTCCCATGAGCCCTGCAGTTCCACATGCACCACAGGTGAGCAGCTCCCCAAAGGGCCTGCAAGGGGGAACCCTCGGCCAGTCTGCTTGGGAAGGGAAGCAGGTCGGGCTAGCCTCATGAAGGGGCCCACAGTCCAACCTGCAACTTTAGTGTGCAGGCTTTCAAGGAGAGCTGATGTGCCATGGCAGAATCCAAGCATGGAAGCAGCCACTTCCACACAGGACAAAGGTAAGTAAAAGTTCTTGTGGTCCTATTGCCCAAGGAGGGACATGCTCCTATCTCCACACATACACAAAAAGCAAAAAGCAAAGATGTGGCTGAGAACCTAACCAACATAATAAAACCCACAGATTACTATCCCTTTCTACTATCACATGTAGCAGTGATGGCAAACCTTTTTGTTGTGGTGTGCCAAAAGCATGCACATGCTGGCACCCACAATGCAATGCCCCCTGTTCCCTTACCTGCACTGCACATACATGCGCCTCCCAGCTGATTTTTTGCCTGTGTGAGGTCTTTTTCGCCCTCTTGGAGGCTTGAGGGAAACCTCTGCAGCCTTTGGAGGCCGAAAAACAGACCCGAAATGGGCCCATTTTTCACCCTCCAAAGCCTGTGGAGGCTTCTCTCGAGCCTCTGGGAGGGTGAAAAAGGCCTCAAACTGGCCAAAAATCAGCTGGGAGGCGCGCACATGTGCAGTGCAGGTAAGTTTGGCTGGGGCTCATGTGCCCGCACAAATGGCTCTGCATGCCACTTATGGCACACATGCCATAGGTTCGCCATCATGGGCATGTAGGGACGAATTACACAAAAAAAGACTTGAAAACAATATTTCTAGGCAAGAAAGTCAGGGACTTAGGTGCACAAGTAGGTTTTTCATCGATACTGCCAACAAAAGGATAACATCCGGTAAGAGAACAGAGGATTCTAGAAGTGAACCATTAGCTAAAGGGTTGGTGTCATCAAAAATACTTTGGATTCCTGGACTGTGGTCTGTATTATCTCCATGATGGGCTTTTGGTAAGAGATGGCTGCACTTCACAAAGACTGGGAAGAATGTTTCTGGAAAATGACAGACTCAAATTATCAGGAGGGCTTTAAACTAAAATTGAGGTGGGGGGAACGGACCGATCCTTGGGATCTCCAGGACCTAATTCCAAGCAAAAACCCTTAGAAAGCAAGTCAAATAATGAAATAAGGAGGGACGTAAGGAAATAAGGAAGACAAACTCAGACTCCAAATAGGAGGCATAGGAAGCATATCCAGAGTCAGGCATAAAGACCTCAAGCGCTTCTATATAATTGTGTTTTTCTACTAAAAGCCTTATGCAGACCAGTGGCCCAGAGCAGTCTGCATGCCACCTGATCTGAAATAATTCACTGTGCAAGAAGCACAGTAGTCATGCTTAGAGGCAATATTTTCTCAAGTTGCAACAGCTTGAGTTTTTACCAACTCTCTAAAGAGATATTAGATTTACTTTGTTTTCAGACAGAATGGAGATCGTGAATAATGCTGCAGACCAGAAATGGTGAATAAATTTTCTCAGAGTACAAACTGAACCTCATAATTGTTTTCAATGAAGAATTCCTGTTAAGAAGCTCAAGAACAGCCCACCTGAGTCAGACTAAGACCCAGCCTGTTGTCTGGGAACTGCCAGATGCTTCAGGCGCAGGAAACAAGGATGCCTCTTTTTGACTTTTCTTTCCCTGAAACTGTGACTTAAAGGCTTTTGCATTAAAGGCTTTTGCATCCTCGGGTGAGGAGAGCACCTCTTTCTCTTTCTGTCCTGGCCACTTTTTACAGAGGCATGATTGAGAGCATTTTAATAAACTGCATCCCTGTTTGGTTTGGTGGCAGCAGTGCCTCAGATAGAAAGTCCCTACAGAGAGTGGTGAGGACAACAGAGATGATTATAGGAAGCTCATTTCCCATTGGAGACAAACACCAGGCATTTCTGTAAGTGCTGGACAGAATATGTGCTCATTATTCTGGTCATTTTGTAACATGCTCGTTTATAATGAATTTATAATTTATAATGAATTCCTGGGTCATTTCTTGAAAAGGTCCTTTCTCTGTAAGGAAAAGGGATTCAGAGTTTATCAGTTGATTTACTCTTCTTATCATGTTAGGTTAACTTTTTAAAGAACTGCAAGAGGTGGGTGAGTGAATTGAATATAGTAATAGAATTTATTGTAGGAGTTTTGGGTAGAAAATACAGAAGCAATTTTCCTTTCTCTTATTTTCTTGGATGAAATTGCCAAAAGTACAAAAAAAAAGGTGATCTTGCCCCCCAAAATTCCCATAACTGACATTAAAGGAAAAATGTTCCCTCATTGTGTATGCCATGCCCCTAAATTTCCCAAGATCTTTCCGATGTCTTCCATGCTCCCCACCCCAGGAAGATTTCTTGTGAATGCCTGGACAAATGATTTGGGAATGAGGGGGTCTTCAAGTCAGTTTTGGACCCTGGCATTGGGCTGGACTGGTCCCTTCTGGCATGGTTTTCAGAGGTGGTTTGCCAGTGACTACTTCTACCTGGGGCTGAGGAGCGGGGCTGGCCCAAGATCCTTCCAGTGGGCTCCATGACCAAAATGGGACTCCCAGTTTCTACCTTGATGCCCGAACCACTAGACAAGCTGGCTGTCTTGAAAAACAAGGCAAGGTTTTCTTCTCCCCCAGTGTGAACAAACAGAACACTCTCTTTCCCACTATCTCATCTTGGTGAATGAGCTCAGATTCAATCACTGCCTTGCAGGGGTTAGATGGACCAGGGCTATTCATGCAAGTCGATAAAAGGGGACAGGAGGTGCCTTGACTTTCACCGATGCTATGGTTCAGAGGGTGCAGTGGTGATTGTGGGGGGTGGGGTGGTGGTGGGGCTTCTGGATGACATCTGTGTGGACAGATAGCCGTGGCAGTGAAGGGCTGATTGCTTTGGTCTTTCTGACTGCAGGAATGATGTCCACCTATGCCATGTGCATCCGCTATGATGGCACAGAGGTGGAGGACCTTTTCTGCGATGCAGCCACGCGGCCTGAGCCCATCCACGAGTTCTGTGCGGGAAGAGAATGCCAACCCAGGTTTGTCTTCTTCCCTGCTTGGGGAACCAAAACCCAGAGGCAGCTGGACAGCTTTTATTCCCAGGAGCAGTCTTTCTGTGCTCAGAATTTTGCCTGGCCCCTCCAGTGAACAGAAGGGCAGCGGCAATGCCAAGCTTTCTGCCTGTCCGCCTCGTGAGAAGCCAGAGATGGGCCACTGGCAGGAATGGTGGATGATGGCAGCAGCTTTTTATAGGGATCTCTTGACCATAGAGGCAGGTCTCGGGGAGGAGGACACAGCCCGGTTGATGGCTAGGAGAGGTCAAGAGATTCTCCCTTGGAGTGTCAGGGGAGGCTCCGGTATTGGACAGCCACAGCACCACCATGAAACGGAGGGAGGGAGCTTGGTTGATTATTGAAGTCCATGACTAGGCCTCCTTTAATCGTGTTAATTGCTCTTCTTTGCACTTTTTCCAAAGTCTCAATCAACATCTTTTTTTGTAACATGGTGACCAAAACTGTCTTTGGTCATTCTTTGCTTTCCTGACCAGATTTGCAGATTCGGGCTATCTGCTGATATTCTGCCTTAGTTATGTGTCCCTTTTTTCACTTTTTGTACTTAACTTTTTTGGCTTTCAGTTTATCAGAGAGATCTTTGTGCAACCATGCTGGTTTCCTCTTGGATTTCCTGTTTTTCTTTTTCAGTGTTGTGTTGGAATAGGCACTGAGGGGGGCTGTGATTGGAGTCTGGTCAAAAGACAGCTTTGGCAACTGATATCAAATCTGTGCAGCTTGCAACAGAAGCAGGCACATCTGAATGATGCCAATATGCTCTGAAGTTGGAGCATGAGTGGTTCTTTTAAAAAACGGCTTTTGCTTTAGATGACATTTTCAGCCACTTAACCTCACTTAAATGGGCCAAGACACCACCATCCCTTTTGGGAGATGAAGGATAGCAAAATCAAACCTGATCACAATCCTGGTCATCCTGGCCTGGCCATCCTCATCTCACTGTTCCTCATCCTGTAACACCACCTTACCTTGGACAGGTGGGAGACCAGCAGCTGGAGCGAGTGCTCCAGGACTTGCGGAGAAGGCTACCAGTTCCGGATTGTCCGCTGCTGGAAGATGCTTTCACCGGGCCTTGACAGCTCCGTCTACAGCAACCTGTGTGAATCAGCCGACATCGCTCGGCCAGAAGAGAGGAAAGTCTGCAAGAACCCAGCCTGCGGGCCACAGTGGGAAATGTCTGAGTGGTCTGAGGTAAATTCTGGCTGAGGGGCCTCTGTGCTTTGATTCCAGCAAGCTCTGTGAATCACCTAACCCAGGGGCCTGCAACCTGCGGCTCTGGATCCACATGCGGCTCTTTCAGCCCTCTGCTGTGGCTCCCTGTTGGCTGATCCCACCATTGGCTGGCCCTTCCCCTCCCTGTCACTCCTCACCTGGCTTGAGAAGGTAAGGCGGATGGTAGGGAATGGATATCCATATTCCAGAGCAGGAGGTGACTGGGTGGAATGGAGTGTCATTGAGTTGGTCACACGCCCACCCAGTCACACCGATTGTTAAATTATTGACTCCCGCTGTTTTCTTTTCTGTGGGAAATGGGTCCGAATGGGTCTTTGAGTGTTTAAGGTTGCAAACCCCTGACCTAGCCATGGGGGCAAGCTTTATGGGGGAGTTGACAGGAGCAGTAACCAATTTCCAGGAGTCTTTTCCAACAGCTGTTCCCACATGTAGTTTTGAATACAGATGGCCAACAATGGTGTACTCTGATGTGCTGGCCATGGCTCACAGAACTCCTGAGTTGAGGGTTTCCCAAAGAATCCTAGATTTACTCCAAGCAAGGCTAATGCTAGCCCTGTGAGTGGCATGGTGGAGTTCTTGCCTCACAATAAGGAGGTTGTGAATTTGATCCGAGGTAGAGGCAGATATTTCTCTCTTGGCGCTATGAGAATATAACTGCCGAATAAAACTCCACATTGGTGACAGGAAGAGCATCCGGCCAGTAAACACTCGGTTCCATTCAGTTGCCCAGATTCCACCCTGCAAGGGATTATGGGGTCATTAAAAGATGATGAGAGCTAAAGCTAACCAGCTAACCAGAGCTAACCCTTTGGCTGTTGTGTTCAGCCCTTCTCTCCTGTCCTTTGTGAAAGGTACTCCCCCCCCCCCCCAGGAACAGAGGCCACCTACCCAAATTGCACAAATTGATCCTGGGGTTCAGTTTCTGGGGGACTTGCTGCTTTTTTGTGCTTCTCCTTAGGGGCAGAGGGTCAAGCCTCTCAGGCCTACCATACCCCATGAATCCAGGGGCTGCCAAGTCTGACTCTCCCTACCCTTCCCTCTGCAGTGCACAGCTAGGTGTGGCGAGAGAAGTATGGTGAGCCGAGACATCCGTTGCTCCGAGGAAGAGAGGCTGTGCGATGTCACCACCAAGCCAGCGGCTGATAAGAACTGCACTGGGCCGCCCTGCAACCGGCAGTGGACAGTCTCTGACTGGGGCCCAGTAAGTCTCTTGGGCAGAGGAGGAACTTGCTCACTAGGAGAGAGGCAGGTTGGGGTATTTGCAGGAGCTACAAGGGGTAGGTCGGCGTGGGTCATGAGAGAGAGAGAGAGAGAGATAAGAGACAGAGACAGAGAGACAGAGACAGAGACAGAGACAGAGAAAGACAGAGAGCAAGATGGGGGGGGGGGCTTGGGAAATTTATGAAATTGTAAAATCACCTTGTTCAGTAGCCAAAAGGACCTTGAGTTGTTCCTTTTGCCTGTTTGCCAGGGCACAGCTGATGGTGGCTGCCCTCACAAGACACTGTTATGACCCAAGTGGTGAAGACAAAGTAGGCCTCTAGAGAGTTCTTTCTCCGCCTGAATGCATATTTCAACCAAAGACCCTTCAACAACCAGTAGAGGCTCCACCCTGCAGGTAGCCACTCTCAGACTCCAAAACACAGCCTCTGTGGTACAAAGGAAAGCCCATCAAATGGGAGCCTATTCACAGGGCAAAGTCCAGGTTTCAACCCACCAGGTAGAGTCCAGGCACGAGGCAAGGGCAGTCCTCAGGACAAGAAGCAGATCCCAGAAAAGAAGCCGTTCCAAAGCCCTAGTGAGGCAGGGGCCAAATGCAGGCCACAAGAGAAGGCCTAGGCGGAGGCCATGTCAGACACGGGCCTACATAGACACCTGCCCTTCTCTCTCCCTTGCAGTGCAGTGGTGGCTGCGGGCCAGGCCGAATGATCCGGCAGGTCTACTGCAAGAGCATCGATGGGCGCGTGGTGCCGGAGTCCCAGTGCAACCCTGAAGCCAAGCCCCTTGCCATCCACCCCTGTGGGGAGAAGAACTGTCCCGCTGACTGGCTCGCCCAGGACTGGGAACGGGTAAGGGGTCCCCGGGAGGGTTCTGTGGGCTTGTGGCTGCCCAGGACGGCTCTGGATCCTACCTCCCTTCTTCTGGCAGTGCAATGCCACCTGCGGCCGAGGATTGAAGAAGCGGACTGTGCTCTGCCTGGAGATTGTCAGTGGGAAGATCAAAACGCGCCCCCCTGCCACCTGCGACGCCACCAAGAAGGAGGCTCAGGAAGCCACATGCTTTGAGCGCCCCTGCTTCAAGTGGTACACCACCCCTTGGTCTGAGGTGAGGGCCAGGGGGCTTCTGGTCCTGGCAACAGGAGGATTGTGAATCTACCTGGGGCACACAGCTCGTGTCACAGGCTTCATGTGAGGGAAGAATGTCCCCAGCAACCTGGAGGTGGTGGCTCTTTGGCGGAAGGAGGGCTAGCCTGGCCTGTGATCATTCAATTGGTGGGACACAAAGCCCAAATAGGAGCTTCCAGGAAATGCGGGCTGTGGCGACCTGCCATGGCTGAACCAGCCAACTGGATCCTAGTCCTTCCCCCAGCCCCACCCCAGGGAACCGTCCTCTCCGGGGTTCTGCCAGCCTGTCCCGTGCAGGGCAGAGCTAAGCAGGGGGATTTTTAGCAGCCATGGGAATTTAAGATCCGGGAAAGTTCACAATGGGCCACCTCAATTAAGGCCTTTCATGTTCCAAGACAAATGTACCACTGGCCGGCTCCCTGCCTGGAACCTGATGTCCTCTCCCTGCTCAACAGATCTGTCGTCTCTGGGGCTTCCAAGAAAGCAAAGCCGGTTCCAATTATGCCTAATGCTCCAGACCGCGAGAGGCTCGCATTGGCCCAGCAGCCACAGCAGCTTGCTTGGTCACCGGCCGGAACTCCTGCAGGTCTTGCCAGGCTGCCCAGAGCTGGTGGGGTTTCTTGGCAGCGGAGATGCTCCCTGGCAAGTCCCTCTTCTGCGGAGCCTCCTCTGCCGCAGATGCTCCTGCAAAAGCGGAGCAGGTCTTGCTATAAATAGATGGGGCAAAGGAGCAATTAGTCTTTCTTGGCACTCACAACCGTCACCCCCCCACCCGCCCCACCGTCACTCTACAGCATAGAGGAAGAAGCTGGGATGCTGTGTCAAGAACACTGAGAGCAGCAAGCAAAATGTTTAGATTCCCAACCCATAAAATAAACGAAACTCCTGAGAAATGAAATGTGGAGGTGGAACTCCCCTCCCCCAGCTGGTTTGGATGGGCTTGGGGGGGGCAGGTAGGGGGTGGAATTGCCTCCTGGGCTTCCTGCATTAGGATACTGTGCCAATTTGAAAGCAGCAACAGCTCATCAACTGCAGCCAAGAACTCGGGAGAGGGGATGTTGGCTCACCTGCAGTGTATTTAAAACAGCTGCAAAACTATAGTTTCTTCCCCCTCCTCCTTCTTTTCCTCCTCTTCCTCGTCCCCCCTCCCCCTCCTCTTCTTCCTCCTCTTCTTCCTCCTACCCTTCTTCTTCCTCAACCCTCCTCTTCCTCTTCTTCCTCCTCCTCCCCCCCTCTTCCTCCTCCTCCTCCTCCCTCTCTTCCTCTTCCTCCCACTCCTCCTCACCTTGGTCTGCTGGCTTTTCTGAATGGCTGGAGCTACTTTTGAATGGTTCTGTTTGTCTTAAGTTGCCAAAAAGAGCTTTTGATCCTACTTCCCAGTGCACAAAAACCTGTGGAATTGCCGTGCGGATGCGCGATGTGAAGTGTTATCAAGGGAAGGATCTTGTTCGCGGGTGTGACCCACTCCTGAAACCAGTTGCAAAGCAGACCTGTGACCTCCATCCTTGCCCAACAGAGCCACCAGGTTAGCTGGGATACCTGGCAGATGTGGTGGGTGGGATAGCTTAAGGGCCCCGAGTGAGCCATGCCCGGCAGTGTTGGAGCTCCAGCACTAGGAGGCCCCGTTTCTGTCTCTGGTCTGGTCCTCTGGTCACACCACAACCTTCCAGATGAACTTTCCACAAGAGGACCCGGAAATTCTTCCCTTGCCCCCCTCCAAGAAGGATTTCCTGGCAGTGTGCGGTGGAGGGAGGTTTGGGGGGGGGGCTGTGCCACATCACCCCAAGGGGGCAGCAGCTCAAAGGAAGCAGTCTCAGCTGGTAGCCAAAAGAGCCAAATGTCCACCTCAGCCAGTGGAGGAAGTGGAACGCCCAGCTCCTCCGTGGAACTTGGAATTCTTTGGGAAACTTCAATAAGAGGGTGGCCTGTGAGTTTTTCTTTTTCAGGAAGAAAGCACCTCTTCCCCTCAAGGAATGTTGTTTTAACAGAAATATTTTATTTGCACCATTTGGTCAGACCCAGCATGGGTGCAGATCAAAGGCTCAGGAAAGCCCCCACCCCACGTTCTTTGCCCCACCCCACCCCCAAAGGCCATGTTCAAAAGAGAACAGTGGGGCTGGTTCTGTGCTGGTGAACCAGAGCTGGAAGTGGGGGGGGGGGACCCCACCTCCCTTGCTGAGGCATCATTGCTGGTGGTGGTGGTGCTGCGCTTGGGCAGAGAAAGTGGAGGCTGGCCCTGGGGCCCAATGCAGCTCTTCCTCTTGCCTCAGATGCCCCCCCCTGACCTTGTGGCCCTCCCACAGACGACAGCTGCCAGGACCAGGCGGGGACCAACTGTGCCCTGGCGATTAAGGTGAACCTCTGCGGTCACTGGTACTACAGCAAGGCCTGCTGCCGGTCCTGCCGAGTGCCCCGTTCCTAGAGGGGAGCCACAGCCTCCGTGTCCAAGGAGAAGCAACCAGAGCTTAGCATCATCCGGCATCCCCTTCTCACCTCTCTTTTCCTCCAGCCATGATGGGGACTCCACTTGACCACCAACATCGCCTGCAGAATTCTGAATTTTTCTTTTAATTAACTGAGCAAACTTTTGATCTACCTATACGTGACTCTCTACCTGCAAGTGATTTTTGTGTGTCTGTCTCCTTCCCGTCTTCCTCCTCTGCTGTTCCTTCCCGTCTGCCTCCTCTGCATCCATTGACAACTTGCCAGACTGGCTTGGCTTTCCTTCTAATAGTACCTCGCCTGTTGCAGGACTGGGCCTCGTCAGAATGCCGCCCCCCCCCCTCAGCTCCCTTGGCTCTTCCCTTCCACCTCTCTGCCTTAAGAGTCTGTCTCATGGTTCCCTCAAGGCAGGGGTGGAGCTTTACGTGAGAAACATCCCAAATAAAAGAGATGCTGAACCCTTCTCTCCAGTCCTGCAGTTAATAATTGCCCTATGTATTGTAATGAAGAATATTTCAGGAGGACTCACATCCATTTTGGTGGGGATTGGTGGGAATGACGTTTGCATCAGCTTTAGATAACGAAAATGGCAATAAAGTCACTAAAGGCAGAAGAACCCTGCCCATTTCAGGCGTAGGCACTTTGTCTTTGTTCACACTCAGTAGTAAATATAAGTTAACGAAGGGCAGATAGTAAAGTCCACTAAATATAAGGTGTAAGTGCACCTCTGGCAAGAATATTTTATCTCGTAATCAAACTCTGAAATACATGATGCCAGCATATTGTATAGGATAAGGAAAACATAGCTGCACTTTATAACTCAAAAGGGCCTTGGACTCTTTTTTAATGTATTTGTTTACAAAACAATAAACTTTATTCCTTTTACTGTTGAATGGCACTTGAAGGTGTACTTTAAATAAGGTTTCTGATATTTTTGGTGACAGCGCTGTACACTTTTCGTTTGTTTTGGCAAATGGAAACTATTCTACCATCTCTGATTATATTAGACAGCAGAGTATCAGCAGTAGAGTCCTTCAAGCTTTTGGTTCTATAATCTCCCAGGACTTAGACACCTAACATTAGAACCATCATTAAAAAGACACCACAAAGAATGTTCCTCCTGCGTCAACTCAGGAAGTTCAGGCTGCCCCAGGAGCTGCTGATCCAGTTCGAGAGGAATGGTTGAGTCTCACTTGTGCTTCTAAAACTGTCCGGTTTGGTACAGCAACCAAACTCCACAGAGGAAGGCAGGGAAAAAAATAGCAGGTTGTCTCCTGCAATTTGGGATTCAAAATGCTTTACTACCAGTTCTGTGGGCGTGGCTTGGTGGGCGTGGCAGGGGAAGAATACTGCAAAATCTTTATTTCCTCCCCACCCCACTAACCTGCTTTCCAGCTCTGTTCTCCTGTGCAGGGCAATCAAAGAAGACCCAGCCAATCAACTGGGACTCAATGGGAGGCAGAAAATAGATCGGGTTGGCAGGGCCAGTCAGAGGTGGGATTGGCCGGTTCTCTGAACGACTCAAACTTTACGCTACCGGTTCTCCAGAACTGGTCAGAACCAGCTGAATACCATCCCTGCTGCCTCCCATAGAATCCTGGTGTCAGGAAGGGGGCTGAGAAAATATCGATAGACCCCTCACATTCTGAACATAAACCGCCTTGGGATGGCATATAGGGTGTTTCATGCCAAAACAACTAGACACAAGGACAGTTTTTTCCTCTCATGATATCACTCTGCTGAATACCTAATTCTCAATGGTGCCTCAGGTCTATGTCTATTTACCCATGTAGAAGGGCTGTATTTTTTTATTATTACTTTTCATCGCACAGTCAGCCATCTGGGTTGGGTTTGGCATTTTTGTCTACCTATTGAGTCCTTACCCCTTGGGATAGGCAAATCGATGTTTGATGGTGTTACAGAGATCGCCACAGGATGGAAGCTGTTCCAAGTCAAGCTGCCTTCTGCAATTGACTGATGGCAAATTTGTCAATGCCTGTGGTATTCAAGTGCTGCTCCAGGTGTTTTGGGACTGCACCCAAGGCATCTATTACTATTGGCACCACCCTTGCTTGCCTTTGCCAAAGTCGTTCTATTTCTATTTGTAAGTATTTGTACTTTGTTATCTCCTCCAGTTCTTTCTCTTCTCTTCTGCTGTCTCCAGGCACTGCCATGTCCACTATCCAGACTTTTTTGTCTTTCTTATTGACTGGGGTGTTATGTGGAAGGTGCCTATCTCTCTGGATTCTGAAGTCCCAGAGCAATTTAACTTTTTCATTTTCTATAACTTCTATGTATTTTATGGTCCCACCAGTTCTTGCTTACAGGCAACTGATGTTTTTTGCAGATCTTCCCATGCACAATTGTTGCTACTTTGTCATGCCGCTGCTTGTAGTCAGTTTGTGCAATCTTCTTGCAGCAGCTTACCAGGTTTCTTCAGCTTCTTTGCATAGGTGGCACTTACTGTCTGTATCTGTCTTCAATTCTGTGCTCTTTCTTCTTCTTTTTCTTCATCATCATCATTATCATCATCATCATCATCATCATCATCATTTTGTGTCTCTAATCAAACTTGGCCAAATAGACTATTCAGTTCAATTCAAAAGAAGAGAAGGAAGCTGTCTCGAGGAGATGCCACAGGAAGGGGCTCCAAGCTCAACAGATGTGGCATCTCAATGCTAAATTCCAGAGGGAGGGAGGGCCAGATTTGGGGGGAAAGGTGGGAATTTTAAAAGGAGAAATTGGTGCCCCCATTTCTTAAATCCCCAGTTTTAAAAGAATCCCCCTTTTGCCACCCTTCCTGCTGGTGTATTCCCCTCCCCCCTTTTCTTAAAGATGTAAAAGAATTTTCTTAAATACCACGAAAGAAACACTTCATTTGGTGACAAGTCAAGGTTTTGTTTTTTGTTTTATTATTATTATTATTATTATTATTATTATTATTATTATTATTATTATT